>JAHDVE020006132.1:0-11126 GCA_022606495.2 Halesus radiatus
ATAAACAGCGAGAGATTAAATTTGTTAGAGTTTCACTCCGTTTCGTAAGATATCGTGGCGCTTCATTGAATAAATGTATCTTTGAATGGGTTTTTTTAGACATACTTACATCGAATATAAAATGTTATTTGCTTTTTTTACGGGACCTGACTGCACTCTTCAGAGTTTAACCTATCCTCTAACATTGTACATTGAAACACTCTCTTAAAAGCTCTATTTTATCAAAAATATCCAAGAAATATCTAAGTTAGAAGTTGAGAAAATCCTCACAGATTCAAAAGCACCAGTCGCCCACAGTAAAAGCAAACCCTATTTAGTTGAACTGGAAGTTTTCACAAGGTTTTCACTAATATACTCCCATATGGAGTCACCCGGTCCAAAGTCTCAATCCAGAAGGAGTTCTGAGAGTCGAAGTGGAGAGACTAAAGATTCTACTGACTTTCTTAGATAACGACACTGTACAAGAAGCAGCAAACACTAACTAAGAAAACTAGAACAATAATAAACTAGAAAAATCATTCAAAGTTTTCAATATTGGTCCAATAATTAATGTCATAATTGAACGTACAGCTAATTAAAAAAAGTAGTTTAATAAAAAAAACGGACGTAAGGTTTTCAGGATCAAATACGTAATCTCCGTGTCAAAAAGTTAAAGGGATTTGACTGTATACAAATGGATTTTTTTAATCAAGAATCATCTCCCGAACGATTTAAAATACCTATGTAGATAAACGTTATTTTTTTTTACTTTTAGATGAATAATTTCTCTTAATGAAGTTCCGCTCTGAATTCTATTGAGCTTTTAATACACCTTAATTCAAGAGAGAGTTTATTCAACGCTTCCTGGCTCGGAACTTAATATCAGAACTACGTATTTATTCCTCCGACCATTCAATAGCTGATGAAGTGGCATTCATTAATTCGTAAATACAGAGCGGAACCTTAATATCTACATTGCGCTATTATTAACGCCTTCGGAAGGCAAAGTAGAAAAACAAATTGTAGGTATTTGATTTGATATGAATAATACCGACAAAATAAAAATTACGTGTGTTGGGAAATTGTAATCTGATGGCATTTTTTGCATTTTCCGCAATGAACCGAATTTCATTTTTGTTTCAATCTAAACACCTACTTACCCCTGTGATGGCCCAATGGAACAGGAACTCTGTTGTTACTTCATCATTAAAACGGATCACAACTATGAAACCGTGCCACAAATTTGATTTATGCAAATTTATCCCCCTCAATGAGCAAAGTAGTGTGAAATCGTGGGATATTTGACACATACACCGCTTTGGTATAGGGACTTTGCTGAGATGGCTGCTGAGAAAGGACTAGCAATCTTTTAAAGTTTATTTTTATTAAATGTTTATTAATAATTAAGAATGCATTTTGTAACTTCCTTAGTATTTTATTAAACATGGTACTAATTTGTGACTTTCAGAGTGGAAGTAAGCAGTAACTTATTTTTTTGAGTTGGTGCTGTCGTAGAGCAGTTGATTTGCACAGGAAATATAGAAGCAAAAATAATAATTTAAAAAAACAATGTACCAGTGAACAAATTCACTGAAGCCGAAGGTACCTACCTGCTGACATTCAAATAAAAATCAACACAATTAATATTGTTAATGTGCTTAATTCGTAAAACTCCATTAGGTTTATTTTTAATTTAAAGAAAATTTATGAAAGTTTGATATTTGAAATTGACTCTTCGAATTTTTTTTTAAATTAAAGTATAGAACATAATTAAAAAAAGGATTTTTTTCGTAACAGAAGTGTTATTTGCTGTCCTTAATCATAATCTAATCAGCCATTAATGGTATTACTACAAAAACAGATCCTAGACAGATTTCACTGTTTTTAAAGTGATTTCAGTTATTTTCCAAATTGCCGCTTGAGCAAAATGATCAAGCAGCATGCAAAAATCCATATTATCGTCTAAAAACTATTTCCACTTTGACTACTTTAGCTGCCTTCAAGAACAAAATAAGTAATAAAGAAAATAAAACTGAAAGGTGAAGAAAAGCAATTTCCAAGAACTGAATTAAAATTAAGTATGATTCGCGTAGAAAAAATTCGCTAAACATTATCACTTTCTTTATTGTATTTTATGAATGTGATATCATACTTTCTGACATGATTATTATTTATTGAGGGGAAAAATGATTAAGGCTGTTTATTTCCAAATTATTCAAGGCGCGATAACTTCTGCTCGCCCTACCCAAGATTGATGTGTTTTTATGAATATCTAGTGGTAATACGTAATTTGACTAAATGATATACTCTTAGACCGTGTTCTCGCATGCTTTCTGCGGGGCATGCTGATTGGATGCGGTCAGTGGAACACGGTAATGAATCGATCGATCGACCAACGCCAACTTGGATTATTAAATCACGTCATGTGGGTGGATGGTGGTCGTCGATCAAGGAACGATGATCGCGTTCGTTCGTTATGATATATTTTGGAAATGGAATATTATATGCATGTATCGGTAATGTGACCATCCAATGTTTAATATTGATTTTTTTAAATACAGTAATATAAAAAAAATTATCTCTGATTCTCGGAAACCAATTTTTTAAAATAAGTTTTTTTGTTGTTATTTGTGAAATTGATATGGTAACTAGTGCGAAATGACGGTTCAATAAAACGTTATTTAACCAATTGTTTATTATATGTAAAATGTAATTACATCAATTTTGTTTGGTTACAATTTTATGTACACCGAACATAAATATAAATAAATGTAATTATTGTACTGACTCGGATTTTTTTACTTAGATTACTCATATTTATTAATGCATGAATTACAAATAAAATCTTTATGTATTTCAAGCATCGATTGCATCGGTACTTATTAATTATATGTCTTTAATATTATATATCCTAATATACCTCTCCCTAGGAAGCCTATAAGTTGGATAATACATGTATTTATTTACTTGCACATTTGCCTATATTGCCTGTAAATAAAGCGCTACTTGCAAAGCAGGATTCGCTACAACAGAACATTTATAAATCATAATACATTCCAATTTCAACACAAAAATATTTATATACGTCTGACATTAGTTTTAATATTGCCCCGACGAAGGACGAGTACTTCCGAAATCGGCCGAACAATATATTAAAATGAAGTAGTTTAAAACAAATCCATGAGTTTACAATATAATTATGGCAAGCCACAAACTAAGTGGTTTTTACGAATAAGTATAATAAATGCAAGAAATAAAACAATTACTCTGTTTAAAACCAGGATTTTTTTATTTATTACAACCGACCGGTTTCGCTTAACACAAGCATCATAAGGGTACAAAAATAAAATAATAAAAAAATACATGTACAATGAAATAAATTCTTTCATAAATATGATAATGAAAAGATTGCATACCATTTGTTTTCGGATTTGAAAGGATATTTAGTAGTTTCAACGCATTTATATTTAATAAGCATTCTTGGAAAGCTCACAAAAATGGGACTACAAAAAATACCAATGAAATGTTATTACAAAGAATTTCTTGGGCGCAAAGTCGTGCTTCCTCGATTATACAAAATTGATACAATTGATTATTTCTCAAACTCTAGAAAATCGGACAAAATTTGGGGTGGCAACATCGTATTATGTGGCTTTAAAGAAAAGTCATTATAAACAGATGGCTCATTCGCATGCTATAAGCTAGCATGCTGTCAGCTAGCATACTGAATGAACCCGGTCTAACATGGAAGCATAGTAAAGCCGAGAAGCTTCATGCCGGATGGCGCTCAATCAAGCGGCCGAGTTCATTAATGAATGCCTCATTCATTCGGTAACTCATTCTCGATCTTAATTTGAAACATGCAATTAGAGTCTAGGTCTGCGATCACTCGGTCTCAGAATAAATTACAGCGTAATGACCTAATTCTGCATTGAATCATTTCCTCAGCTGAATAAGAATTTATGGTTTAATATTTTCATAGAATTAAACATGTTAAGCGCTTTTATAGTCTGTAAAAGCGCTGTAACCTTATTGATAAAGATCATACCTTCATTCAAAGCACCGGTGCTAATATTCTTCATAAAAATGGCCATGGAAACAGATTAAATAATTTAGAATCACTAGAAATAAAGAAAGCTATTAAAACCAAAAATAAAATTCTTACTAATCAACTAAATGTGTCCAATAGCCCAATATTAGGTATATTCCCTATAATCTCGTAAAATTTCCCATCCCATAATCACCTGTTCAGGTATTCCTTGGTATTCCATTATGTACACTTCTGTCTCTTTCGCTCGGTTATTATGTCAGATTTCTATTTCATGCTACCTCATTTTTCCTTTGTTCTATGTTATGTTCTGTCTTATTCTATTTTGTATATATAAACACACACTATGTATTTTTGATCGGTTTAATTTTTGTACCCTGAAGATGCTTATGTTAAGCGACACCGGTCGGTCGTAATAAAATTAAATAAAATTCTCGTGGTTATAAACAAAGTTATTGTTTTATTTTCATTAAATATGTCTAACCACAAAGTGACTGCTTTCTATCAAAAAAAAAATATTATAACTTTATTTTAAGATAATAATCTCTTAAAACTTTAGAAGTAACAAATGTTAGTCTACTACTTATAATGTATTAGTGTCCATAGATGGCACTGTGTATCAGACGGTTCTAGGACTGTTACCCCGCTCTCAAGTTCAGCGGGGCACACAGAATATGACCATAACAATTTAATAAATAACCAAGTGTTTGTTGCAAAGGAATGTTTATTTTCAAGAGATAAATATACAACACTACTGTTGTGTTTTCCATTAATATGTTTTCTAATTACCACTGTCTGGTGGAGTGGGAAATATGGTAGGAGAAAGAGCGTGCGAAATAGGGAAGCTTCTGAATATTCAAATCTGTTTACTTAACACGGCACAATGACTTTAAACTATCGGGGAGCCTAGCATGTACCTTTTGCGTTAGATAACGCAAGTTAAATCGGCCATAAATAATACATTTTGACAGTTTTCATAAACGCATCGCCGTATTTTGCATTTTTTTTTGCTTGTTACGCGATACGGACTACAAGACTTTCAAAATGTCTTGTTTATGGCCGATTCAAATTGTGTTAGCTAACGCAAAAAAATGCCATTACGCTTACATTATTAGCCTTGCATTCTTTGCGAATCTCAATATTTTTCACACAATCATACGTGGTTTAAGCACACATTCGCCTCAGAGATCTCATTTCGACGGCATTCAGTTTACTTTCATCCTTCCTCCGCCAATTCCATGCCTCACTGCCACTCACTTGTATCAGCGTTCCATTTTGGACTGCTAGCTTCGCTTCTTTGGACAACTTTTTGTTATCGCCAACCGCGTTCAGTCTTCCGTTAATAGTTTCCTGCATTCACCCTTCTTTCAATATCCCTATCATTCTACTATAGTCTAGGATATTATACTTCCGAAATATACAAACTCACTCAAAAGGGAAGCTTATCTAAAGATTCCGAAGGATTCAATAAGTTCTGACACAATCTCATCTAACCGGTGATTAAACTGATGTGATCTGCTCTATAAAAAACTTAAGGCAACGAACGAAGGTTATTGATGTAAGACCTACATATCGGCACGTTTAAGAGATATAAAATATGTCGATCAGAGCACATCTTCCTTGTCGTGGGGCGAAAGGGTTCATTGGCGCAAATAGGATCGTCGGGAGTCCGGGATCCCGAGCGTGTTCAGGAGATGTTTACGACCTTCGATCCCTTGAGGGGGGGCAATTTTATTACTATAGAATAATAATAAATTTAAGTATAGTTGCCATAAAAATAGTATCTTCCTTTGAAACATTACGTGGTAGAAAGGTACTAGGTTAATATACCTGTATCTTAAAAAACGTAAAAACAATAGTTATATTTAAATGTTCATGATACTTGTAGTAAATTCGTGGAACTCCATATTTTATTTTTATTTTTTATTATATAATATTAAATCAAAGAGTTTTTTTTTCTGAAATTCAATTGATTAAAATAGAATAGAGTTCTTCAAAGTAAATAGTTACTTTGTAATGAAGCATTATTAATTAGCACTTTCCTACGTTTGCCGTGACGAAGGCACGATTGTGCTGAAATCGGTTTAGCGAATCGTAATACAATTAAGAGAAGTACACAAAGAAACAGTGTTCTAATTCACCAAAAACACTTTGTTTTGCCATTTTATTACTTACAATATATTCCATAGTCAAATTACTCTTAAACAATGTCATTGCTATATAATTCAGTGAATTTATTACCTGTTGCTGCTATATCGTGGTTAAAACTATGAGTCAGCATACATCTCAATCTGAATATAACAAAATAGTGGTACATGCTCATAACACCACATGATGGACTTTTAATTCCCAGATACCCAAATAAATACGGTGAAAGAACCTTAGAATACAATGTCCTAAACATGTTACCGAATTCAATAAAAAAACTGCGAACTAATGTTCAGAAAGAGATGTACGCTGAAAAAATGTTTATGTGAAAATGATTTTTTGTACTAATGTTTTTTTCGGATTTTCCTTGTGTTTTTTGCACCATATTTTCTTTTTCTATAAATATTGTTTTTCTTTTAATATTAATGTGATTTAAATGCACCTTTTTCAAATTTTAAATGAGGACTATTTTAAGAACCAGTTGACAAACTGATATGAATCATTTTTTCAATAAATGTAAAATTACTTTGTGGTGTCATCATTAATAAAATTAATGAGAAATCATATAATGTTACAGGTGAAAACCGTGGTTTACACAAGATATGTCTTATTAATTTTATTGATATCAATCAGTTAGGGAAATGTTACATTTGAAAATACATAAAGAAAAATATTTTTAAAAAATAAGGTGTCTTTGTCCTATGATGTCAGAAGTTAAAATAAATGGGTTTATGATGTTGTATCAACAACACTATGGGGGTAATTTTAAGTAAAAGGAGCACATTCGAATATATTATTTAAGAAAACGTATTACATTTAGAGGCCATTAAAATTAATTGCCCTCGGGTGAAACAACACAAATTATTAGCATTGCGTGGACACTTCAATATATAATATTGTTTTTTTAAAGCAAAGTTGGGCGTGCTTATATTAATTTCATGAAGACAAATTACAATATCACAAACAAGCCATTTCAAGGTTTCCAAATGAATCCATTTTCAAGAGTTCTCCAAAAGTCGCGGAAAAGTTCGCAGCTTGTAAAAGCTCCCATAAAAGTAATCCTTGAGGAGAGCCAATCCGGTTCTGGAAGCGCTTTTTACTCAAGGCGGGAAAATAAATACAAACTAGGAAAATATGTCAAACGTGTTTGGAATGGAAAGATCCGCATTAGGTTCTGTATACGTTAAACGAATAAGTACTACCAGAGGACTGGTTATTAAAAAAAACTACATAATGTACTAATTTAATTGTGTTGGTTTTATTTTTATGCGAGTACCGCACAAGAGTCCCAGCTGCTCCTAACTATATGTAACTAGTGTGACTATGGTATCCCTAATCGGTGTATTTTTTGAGGCTGAAGGTAGTTGGAGGGGAATGAGATGGGGGAGAAGAAGGTGGTGCTTCGATTCTGAACGGTGGTCTTTCAACAGAGGAACACGGAAAGTATTTATCACTCTGGAACGTGCCGCAAATATACTACATATCAATTTAATCAATAAATTGTGAAATAACTAAACAAAAAATTAAACAAATAAAATTTACTTGCGCACGTCGGAATTCGAATCCTCGATATCCGGATTCGTAGCAAAGGATCATAACCAGTCAACCACGGAGACCGTTTCCTATATTATTGCTTGTTTTTTCATAAACAAAAAATTATTCACCACTTCTCAGTATGTTCACATTACCAAAACAATATAACACATTTAAAGAAATCAATTAGGAAAACATTATCATTTAAATACGGGGAAAACACATTATAAATTTTAAAACCTCACAGAATAGAGAATTTGAATGTGTGTCTTATCTTAGTGTCTTAACTAAATCAGTTTTACCGATTATAAATTACTATTTTAAACATCCGTCCAAATTAGAATGGGGTGCGAGTAAATAAAATCATATAAATAAGTCGCCACAATGTGGATTAAGCCTAGTTTGAAAATGGCCTTGAGCGCCGAAACAGCTGTCACAAAATGAAAATTAAAAATACTTGCAAAACTTAATAATAATAACATTATTAAATTTGATTAACATTAATTAACAAACTGTCTGGTTACAATGATTTACCATATAGAAACAATTTTCATAGCTTTTTTCAGTTTTCGTAAATTTGTTTTTGTTTTTGTTTTTGTATGACCGGTTATATTGGGCACTACGGGAACATCTTTCATTAGTCGTGGCATTTGAAGAAAATTTTCAATGCGCTCTTGAGCAAAAAGTGCCTCGAATTTTATTAACCTGTCAACCTACACTATATCGAGCGCTGTCACAAATAAGAATAACAAGAAATAAGGCGATTTTTTTTATTAAGCGCATTATTTTTTTAAACTGCCACAGTAAAATTTGGATAGACTGTTTTCTTTATTTATTTTTTAATTCCCACAGGGATGGATGGATGTATTGAAGAAATAAGAATAATCCTTATATAAAAATCAATGTTTGTCCGTCTGTCTGTCCTCAATTTTCTCGAAAACTACAGGACCGATTTTGCTGAAAATAGCACAGTTCGTTCTTAGTAGTGGCGGGAACATAGAGAGGGTAGAAAGTAGTTTGAATGAAAACCAATACGTAAAACCGTTGTTACAACGTTTTAAAATTACTATGACAAACATTGAACCCACCATATTTAAATGAGGTTAGCCCATAGATATAGCACTCTGGTTAGCTATAGATTACATATTCAAAAGAAGGTTTGTTTGGGTAGAATATTTTAAAAATGGAAAACACAAGTAAGTACCTATTTAAGAACTTTTTTTATTTAGATATATTTTGAAAAAATAAATGTTTGGAAAGAAACAAAATTTTCAAATTGTTTCTTTGTTTAGAGACAGCACGACACAAGGCATTAATTTCGCTGGAAAATCAATTATGACACCCAAACGACAAGCAAGAATTCACAACTTCGTAACTTTATTCCAAAAAAAATTTAAATCTCGAGCAAAGCCGGGTACACTTCAGATATTTATAGATATTATTTCGAATGATTGCAAACTGACACTAACATAATACCATGGAAGTAAATTGAATTCTTAAGTTGGGTGACGTTAAGAATAGGATTTATGTTTAAATATGGACGAGGCAAGGAGTGTGTGCCAAGATAGAGAGGTGTGTGTTCCATCCTCTCAGCCAACTCCTAGGGGAAAATGCACGTCGGTTTATTATTTCACAACATGTAAGCAAAATACTTAACAAATTCATCGTTACGCTGCATCAGCAGTTATATAACCCTCGGATGCTGGCAGTACGAGTATATCCGGTGGCTGGACCCCGGAGCGAGTATAACCCGATTATACTCGGACGGTCACTTATTGTTTCCTTAGTTTATTTGGATGGGACGGCCGTACATTATTCAGATAGGACAAGTCTCAGTTTATTAGGACGGCCAGTCCGGGTTTATTAGGGCGGCCCGGTCTCACTTTTTATACGAGGGACGCGTTCTTAGGAAAAAGGGGTATGTGATATGAATTGTCACTTGTCAGCTCAAATCTGTGATTTTGGGTTGATGAAAAAAGGGGTCTTTGGGTACGGAGGATGATGTAAGTATTATTTCTTAAGAAAGACATGGGGGCAAGTAGATTTGTAGGACGATAAAATCATGAGATGTAATTAGTTCAAGTGACTGTATTATATCCTTGCATAAAATATATTGTGGAGCCATATAATTATGTGGGTTTATCAAGATTACCATATACTAATATAATGGTTGGTTTCTAGAAGTAATGTCTATTGTTATTGAAACCTACCTGCGTACAAAATGAATGATGCCTTTACCATCCGGTTTCGCCCATCAATTTCTTAGAACAATTGAAAAATATGAAACAAACAACATTACGTTTTGTACAGCTCATAATGGAGCAGATTCAATGAAAATACTAACACCAGAGCTCACCAATCCACTATTTTGACTGTAACAGACAAACGCATTTTCTGCTTTATGTTATGAGTATTATTATTGTGTTATTATTATAATTATTATTATTATTATATTATTATTATTATTGTGTTAATATTATTATTATTATTGTTATGTTATTACTACTTTATGTTATTATTGTTTAATTATTTTTTTATATTATCTACAATCCAAAAACATGTTCCTCTTTTTTCTTTCTATGTATCATGCACTATATTATGTATTACGCAATTTCATACATTTTTACGTCATCCGAAATATAATATATATTATATTATGCATATTATGTATCATGTAGATCAGGCTATTACCATTTTTTTTCCTTTTTAATATATTATGTGTCATGCACTTATACATTATTATATATACATATATATATATCATAAATATCTTATGCTTATATACCTACTATGTATCATGTTATTTTTTTGTTACTAAACTTGTTCTTGTGATTTTTTTACAAAACTTAGTCAGTACCTATGTATACACCTTCTAAATCTAATTATTATTTACTAAAAGAAACGTACCTTCGTTGCGTTTGACAATCCATTACCCTAATTGGGTCTTTGTAAAATTCGTTGCAATAATTAAACCCACACGCCATCGTGTCTGACTTGTGCGTCCAATTAGCATGCGAGTACATTAACCCGATCAATTAATTACGGGTCCTTTAGGACGAATTAGCATTATGAATCCCCGCAGAATATCAGGAGTACAGCGAGTAAGGGCGCAATAGGTAAATATTTTTTTCCAAATTTTCCATCAAACTGTGCATTAACATGTCATCGATATTTAAAAATAAATAAAATATTTATTTATTTATACTGGGAACAATCATACTTACGTGTGAACAATGGAGTTACAAAACTGAGTTAGGATACATAAAAAAAAAATTATTCTTAGCTGTGAATCAGAAAATCTGCTCGTATGTCCGAAATTGAAGCCGCAAAAAATTACGAACGATTTGCTCTGGCGTCATGAAATTTACACAGTTGTCGCCCTCATAATAATAATATATACCCTACAACTTAGTTTGGA
>JAHDVE020006133.1:0-21738 GCA_022606495.2 Halesus radiatus
ATCAACCAACTCAGTATGATCTAACAATCAATAAACTAAAAACTGAATGCGCCTTGATGTTACAAGATTTATATGTTTATTTGTCTTCGATTTTTGCTGGGTATTTATTATCTCCATAATAATAAGATGATTCAAATTTTTTAAAAAATATTTCCGCTTTTCATAAGGTTTATTAACTTGTTAGATTCACTTTGTTTTTGTCTGAAACTATTGGGGCTATTTGTATGTAGGGATATTTTGAAGTTATTTTTACTATTATTATTATTTTTAACAAAGAAACTAATATTATTTTTATAAATAAAAAATGCGATCTGACTTAAATATATATATATAATCGCCACACAGGCAACCAGCTGAGGATATTGTGAGATTTGATCCGTAAACTGGAAGTACAGAATCTAATTTTAATGCCCATTTGAAGCTGAGATATAAATGCCTCAGATAATAAATATCGGCAAACCAGAGTTTTTAAGATAAGTAGGAACAGAAGGAAAAATTATTGACCACTATCACATTGATTAAAACAATGTCGAAAAACCTTATAAAGCTGTGGTAGAAATAAGGAGTAGAAGAGTTCTACAAATAGCAATACTTCAATTTCCTGAAGCGCCTCCCGCTTATAAAAATAATAGCAGCTTTAAATGACGAAATGATAAAAACCTAAAAAAAGTGTTCCTACTATTTTAGCATGGGCAGCAGTATTCAAATGAGGTAGCAAAATTTGGAAAAACTAAAGGCGAAATTGGAGATGGTCGAAAGCCAACAAAGGTTAACTATAATCGAGCTTGGAAAAATATGTTAGATCCTGGCACTGTTAAGGGATACTACTCTAAAAATCATAGAGCAGGTATCTTCCTGGAAAAAACTAACTTCGACTAAATAAACATTCTACTCATTCAAAAATAATAATTATTTCAGTAAAATGATCGGTGATACTCAATTTTTAGTGAAGTCTTTCCTGTATAACTTTATCACCTTTTCACAAGGTTCAGATCCATTCTTTCTCTTTCCTTATAAGATCTTGATCAGTTCATAAGAATCCAAAATGGAACACTACGAATGTATACTCGAGCTATTCAACTTAAAATTTGATTATGCATATAGGCTAAATCAGGCAGATAAGTCACTGCATCAAATGAACTCAGATTGTTTCTACCCAAATATTAAAAAGCAAACGATCCGATAATATGAAAAGAAAATATTGAACTCTAGAGTTGAGCCTGAATCGGAGTAAAATTTCTTACCTGAGCTTATATCACAGAGAAGAACCACTGAACAATCTTTGCAGCCAACAGACTATAAATTGAATCGAAATAGACCAATGAAAAGCCTCGAAAGCAGAGATCGTGCGAATGAAATGCTAACAAAGAGAGGAAAAAGCTATACTAATAATAACGAGAAGTAACTAGAGGATTTAAGACCTCCTAGAAAAATGGAATATTCAAATCAGAACCGAAGAATTTCAAAGCTACAATCACCTCCGGTCATATAAGTTGCACATCAAAAATAATACTTCAGTTATTAACAAACACATAAACCCAAGCTGAATTCTGGAACCCGAATTTAAACGCGACGAAACAACGACGTTCAAACAAAAGGACACTAACAAATGGGATAGTTTAATAATAGGCAAATAAATATAATCAATACTAATTAATAATAGCAATAAATTGAATAAGTTCAAAAAAGCAATTACAGAAATTAAGAGCTTTTCGGAAGAAGTGGCAAATACACGAGTCTTAATAAGTAATCATAAGTCTCAAGTCATAAAATTAAGCAGTAGTTAACATTAACAAAATATAGTCATCTACAAACGAAATAACCAATTAAATAAGTGCGAAATACAGGAGGTAATGGCAGGCAGTAAATATTTAAACAGTCAACTAATAACCCTTCGTCTCTGAAACAAATTAATGTATAAAGAGCACCAGACACAGAATAATAATAAAATTCAGAATAATATTATCAATAACCACAAAGAGAAAGATCAGATGATTAAGAAGATTTGAAGAGTCCCAATCAGTTGTATGGGCGAAATGAACAAAGAGACAATAACGCTAGTGATAATTTGGTGGCAAAGAGAATTTAAAAAGTAATCAGGCAAAATACTATATATATAAATAATGCAAATGGCGCTGGGAATAAAGAAGTATAAAGGATTAGTCCCAATTCAAAAATATCTAAAACAATAGATGATTAATCTGCTAACGAAGATAAAGCAGATATTTTAAAAAATAGTCGCAGAAAAACTTCAAATCTTATTCACGATCCAAAAGCAGCTAAGATATATTCAGAACAGAATATTATATCCCGAAACATAAAACCGAAGCCAGAAATAGAAGTGTAACCGAAAGAGGTCTTCAGAAAATAAAGCACAAAAAATATCCAGCAAAATATCACGCCGAACTCTCCAAAGAGACAGCGTACATAGCAGATTAAGATAGAAGACTAATTTAAAAAGACATAATAATAGACCAAAGTGTTGGTAGAGAGGAAGAAATAAACACAAGTGAAAGGTAGCACTTAATATGATAGCTCGAAAATGACAACAGAGCTGAAAAACAATCAGGATCAGCAAAATCATAATGGTGGAGAGCTTGCATTTAGCAATAACACACTCATAAATAGCAAGACAAGTACATCCAACCACATTTCCTCCAAAGACGCACAGCCTATCAATTTTCAGGAAGTTGGTTCAATGCCTTAGAAAATTCCTTAATCAAACGAGAAGGATTCGAAGCTTGTAAAAAAGGACAACAATGATACAGATCTATTGGCATAGGCTCCAGTTTCCCCATAGAGACGCCTGGTTTCAAAAAGGCTAGAGCTCAAAGTAACAGAGCCCAGAGTCGCAAGCAATAATTTAGAAAAGTATCTGGATAAGTTTAAAAACAAAGAGTACTTGCACTTCTTCTCCGAGAAGCCAGACCAGCTGAAGGTTTTCGAAATCAGCAATCTTAATCTCATAACGCTGCTGATCAATAAATAATAGTATGCTGTTTTGGTGCTGAACAAAAACAGAAAAAAAGACGTAGTTCACATCAAGCATTATCTCTGCAAGACAAGCGACAAACTATTCCAATAGAGCATAAAAATATGTACAAACTTCATCTTTCTCAAAGACCCAACCAACAACATCACAATCGAGCTGTTCAGAGATAAATACACTGATATGGATGAATTCAAGAAATTCACCAAAATGTTGAATCTAGTAGGGTACTTTCTGGCGGGGTCGAGGAATTTAGCTCAGAATAAGATTATTGACCTTTTTAACATCAAGCGAGTGCAGGAATTCGATAAAAATAAGCTTATTGATAGCAATAGCAATCCTTTAGGTTTTAGCTTCGGAGGGTCGAACATTCTAGTGAAGTCACCCAGCATATAAAACTAGTTTCAGTCTGATTAAATCGATCCTTTTACTTCTACTAACTACGAGTCAATCTTGTTACTATCATAAGTCATTGAGGCATCGAACATAAAATTTAATTTGTCTGCAAAAAGTAAAGACATTTTAGAAATAAAGTCAATCGTGCAAAGGGAAGATTTTCCAAAAGTAGATCTGGGATTGAATCGTGAAGTGTTGCCCACGATAACGGCACTCAATGAAAAGCTGACCAAAGAAGGACTCGATACCTATGACACCAACAAATAGTATAGTGAACTGTCACTTGCATATTTCAAGACCATTCAATTCCTGGACTTTCCTTTTGCCACTCATAACAACTATTTGCTCTTTACATTGCTTCATTCAACCCAAGGCGAGTTGCATATTATTGGAGACTCCAAATTATTAATTCTGCATACGAAATGTAAAAACTAGCAAGTTGCCAAATCAGTTGAGAAATTACCTTTAAAACTCGTCATGTTAAAAGACAAAACCAAAAATCTAGACGCCAAATCCGCACTGGATTTTCTCAATTCTTCTCAGAAGATCGTGGATTCGAAGCAATTTTTACAAAGGAATGCGAAAGTAGGGATTCACTTCTTTCATAAGCAAATCTATGGCAAGATTTCAGCACTTGAGACTGAGTCTTTCACGCATAGTGTGTATGGGAATATATAAATTTCATTTATATGGAAGGATTATTTATAAGGAAAGGTGCTGTACGAATAGAGTGAGTTTGTCTTATTTGACGAGCCGGTGTCCACAGCATTGATTGTGCAAACCCCAAATAAGCATCTAGGACTTGTGCAGTTTATTAATAACAAAAGTGACTTACTGTTTTGTGATTGACATTTTTCAATAAAATATTATTACAAAATATTGTTTACGTGTGTTTTTTCTATATTTACATTTTCAATAGTTTGGTTAATATAAATTTAAAATTCATTGATAACCTAATTAATTAACTATTCTATATTTTACAACAATAACTATCTTATAAAACGGAGTTTAAAATATATATAAAGTATCAAACGAATATCTCATAATTCAATGGATTTTACTTCTATCTTTTACGAAAAGGATTCTATGTTTGTTTCAATTAGTTGTGCAATTATGACCGTAGTATCATCAAGTTTGCCACCAACATAGTCAATGTTTTTAGATTTCGCTACCTAAGCAAAAGGACTCATAAATTAATCATTATGTCCATTCATCATTGCCATTTCCGCAAGTAGCCTTCCGATTTTCGTTTTTTGCTTAATTGTTTTTGCAACAAAATCATACTCTTCTGTCAGCATCTCCGCAATCGTCTATGTATAAATATTATCAAAGAGCCCATCACTTCCCACCACAAGTACCTATTCAGGCAAGAGGAAATGACTCGACTGTAGAGCTGTATTCGGGTCATCTCCATATTACGAAAAGGGGTTTGCAAGTTGGAAAGGAAAATTAAAGCCATGTTGTTGTTAGGGAGATTTAAAAATGCATTCTAAACGGCTTTTATCGGGAGTCGGCCTAAAAATGGCGTAACCACTATCTCCTATATTAGCGATGTTTATTTGATTGGCATCAGGCTCAAGCGTCACAACTACCATAGTTGCCGAGCCTGGGTGATAATTAGTGGATTGAGCCTATTTTATCAAAGATTTGGGTTATTTCGAGTAACGAGTGGATTCATTATAAAATTGTTTCCCAGCACTGCATAAAATTAATCATAGGTTGTGATATAGTTTAAAATTTTATTTTTCATTGTTATTACTTTTAACACAATGCTCGAGAAAAGGCACTTGGATCAATGCCAACCGACTCCCACCCCCCTACCCCGTCAGAGACCACTAACAATCTATAGAGATATTAAACTGGTGATATATGGATGTACTGATCTGATGCAAAAAAAGCGTCCTCTCCTCCTTTGGCTACCTTTTCTGGATGAGGGATCATGTGAGACCTAAAGTTAATCTAGTAGAAAAACAATATGTTTACCCTATATCAAAATAGAAGCGGGAATGAATTATAGCCGGCAAAAATATGATAAAAAAATTGTTCGCTACGAATTTCATTGTTGAGAAAATCGAATTTGAATAATTATAAGCTGAGTTAGAGTAGTAGTTAAATTTTAATATATTGATACTTCATTATTACTTTATGCTAACTGAGAAATAAATAAAAATATTTATATTCATACTCTGCTTTTTTGTAAAATGTAACTTAATGGGAAGTCATTTGTTCGCCCTATTAAATACCAACAGAGTATCAATCGTATAAATATTTTTCCAAAATCACGTCAAAAGTGATAAAATTATTATGTAACTTATACTAAGGACAATCAAACAAAAGTTTTTTTTATTTTTAAACAGTAACTTCAGAATTTGAAGTGATAATTAAATTTGCATATAAACCTCAGTATCCTGAGAAATCGACAGATTTCTTTAAATAACGATCAAAACCTTTTCTGAACATCTGACCTGTATAGAAGTTATGAATTCGTTTGCATTCAATTTTGACTCCATTTTTTATCAAATATCTCTCTTCATCGTCAGTATCTCCTCTTGATTAAATTTCTCGAAATGAACTCAGAGGACAATAAAATTTTCTGAATATTTTTTATGAATCTAGATCTATGCTTCGATGAGCAGTTTTTGGCGTACTCTGCCGAGGCTTCGCATAGAGCAAGGTTTAGTTTTTTTTATCTTCCTTGAATTTGAATTACTTCTGCCTAACTTGCCTCTTCTTAGTCAATGATCCAGTTTTTTGAGAGGATCTATTTGCAGATGTCAAATATTTCGGGACTATCTATTACACCGCATCATCTTTAATAAGTTTGATTTTGGAAATTAATTTAGATATAGAAAAGGCTTCAAGGTCATTATTAGTAGCACGCATATTATTGAGGCGTTTATAGAGTGAAAGAGGGCGATCTGCTAACTATTTTTCGACGATCCATTTTTTATTGTTATTGAGTGTGTGCCTAATTTGAGGATGACCCTTTGGTTTGCTGGTAGGCCAAACAGTCGTAAAAGGACCTGAATAAACATCGATCGTTACAGCGTGCGCAGGATTATCCGTAGTGGATGGAGATAACTCTAAAATTAAAATAAAAGCAATAAAGTAAAGTAAACAAACTTCCGATACTTTTTGGTCTTCTCGGTTGGTCTTCGATCAATAGGTTACTGGGGAGGTGCAATGACTTGAGGAGATTTAAAAACCTGCCTTATTTTTACTCTTACATGATAAAAGTGCAAAATAATATTATAAGGTATTTATGATAGGAAAACAAAATTGAAGCTTGAAAATAATAAAAAAACCCGAATGGCTATGTTATTCTTAAATATTTTTGTTGGTTAAACTCGTAATATGTTTTTCTGAGGATAAAAAAAAGTATAAATTTATTGATGTAGAAATTAAAATGTTAAGCGTACCTCCAAAGAAATAGGAGCCCAAGTTTTTATCCGCTAGCAAATTAGCCAGTGTGCAAATCGCATCACGCCAGAAAACACAAGACACTACTTCTAGAAAAAACTTTCGAAATTATGATGAATGTAATCAACCAAATTGACTTTAACAATTAATTTTTTATAAATTGCAAGTATATCCAACCTCAGCATCCCGAAACCATAAAGAAGTCACAAGCGAGATGTAAAAGAAGCAGGAGATCATACGGTTAAAAATGCTGGTCTAAAACAAATAATTCGAAATCAAATCCCTCTATTCAATAAATCTCAAACTTAACGAATAAGTGAGAAACCTCACTCATTAATTGAAGCGAAATAAAGATCATGTAAGAATAATGGAAGAGCAGTTAGCCAAAAAAACATTCCCGATCGATTAAAAGCTCCTCAACGAGCTTGAAGGATCCGAAATTAAGTTGAATCTTAAAGACAAAGAGCTAAGAGGAGCTTTAGTAGAGGCAAAAATGATTAAATAGCTGAGAAATTAGCATGAGATTATCAAGGAATTCGTAAGCAAAGCAGGGTCAAATGTGGCGAAGCATATTATCCTAATAGAATCATAGAATTATGGTCTTAAAAATCGGGTGCTCGAATTATAAAAAATAATTGATGACTGGAGAAGACCAGCATAGTAAAAGAGCGATATCTATTTGGATAATCAAATTGACGAAATCAACAAAGAGCACAGACGAGAATTATAAGAATTGGAAATATTTTATGAGTAAAAATCTGCGTATTACAAAAATATTGCATAAGAAAACATTGAACTGAAAAGTATTCATAAAAAGGAGATAAAGAATAGCATCATCAAAATTATAAAGAAGCATTGTCCAGACTTCGAAAATCAATGATTATGCGTAAGTAGAACTTATAATTGGAAATTTATGAAACAAATATACAAAAATAATACTTTACAATTAAGTGTTTGATATGACTATAATTTATTAAATAAAAATATTATGTCAAAATCTAATAAACATCTAAATAATTTAGTGCAAAAGTTGATATATTACCACCTATGGGAAATAAAATATTGTAAAATCCTCTGGGAATTCTTCCAACATTTTATTGGGTTTCGAATAGTTTATGTTTTTTATCGACTTCCCAAATGTATAATTTGAAACACTTTACTAAATAAAATAGTAAATTTATTATCTTACAGAAAATGATATTTTTAATTTTCTTTCAATTCTTATAGCGATGCGAGTTTCTTTTGGCTTCACCAGATTGGTTTAAATAGATTCGTTCAATACTATTGTTCTTTAAGTCCTTTTCTTTGCCTATCTAAATGGTTTGCGCGTAACTGATCAACGGATTGGGGGTGTTAGCCGCCTTTCGCCTGCGGGGTTCCGCCTCAGCAAATAACCTAAGCTCCTCATTTTCAATGGATCTATTTAAATCAGTTTAATATTATATGTTATTAGTATTATTTTAATACTTGTTCATTATGATATTGGGAATCTTTTGCGTTTGCTGCTGGCGTGTTCGCTTCACTGTTTTTTACTTTTCGATTTGAAAGTCAACGTATTCGCTTAGAGTGTCTCGATTGTCCATTGATTATTCGATATATTCTATTTTGATTTTCTGCTAAGGAGCCTTGTTTCGTAGATTTTTAGCATCGTAATCAGAGGGAGAGTTATCCTCGTTTTACCAATCCATGCTATTATGGGCTGACTCAATTTCTTCGTTAGGATCATAAATTTATTCGATAGCCGGTCTCCTATCAAGCTTGTTGTTACTGCTATTCGGCTGTAAACTATGTTTGGCTGTGTCTGCAAGGATGTTCAAGGTATTGTGGCTGGCGAGATGTTGATTCGAGTGAGCATTTGGCATTTTTTTCTTGAGATGGTACTAAGTTTTGGTTTCTAAGCCTTATTTCATGTTGCTATTTTGACTATCAAATATGTCTTGATGAGTAATTTGACTTGGCTCTCTTCTTGGAAGTGCAATATCTATAAGCATATTTCGGTCAAGCTCCAAACTCTCATCTACATTTTGGTGATCAAATTACTCGATTGGAGCTTCCACTCCCTAATTTTATTCAGTCTTTTCTGAGAGTTGAGCATCACGAACAGATTTTGGCTCTTAAACTTCTTGTTGAAGTGATTCTTGGTGCAAGATGTTCAAGTCAACTCGTTTTGGTATTGCCGATTCATCTTAGATTATATTTTCATCAATTTAACTGAACGACTATTGGTTCTGTTTGGAAGTTTGTTTCCTTATTTTCGCGGAAGCAGTCCTATTATTCCCAGGATTTACATAATTGACCACTATAGGTTCATTGGTAGGTCTCGCGGTTGTGACTCCAAACTCCTAATCCACAGTAAACTCTTTGCCTTCAAGCTGTTTTATTTTCTGAGGTTATCTTGAAACCTTAGTGTCGATAATATTATGCTATTTGATTTTAAGCTTGCTTTTCGTTTTTTGACTGTGCTGACTCACACTTTTGTTTTAGATAAGTTTTTATTTAGGCACTATTTGCAACTATTTGAGTTTAGTCAAATCTACAGGGTTGGCGTCCTCCAGTTCTATGGTATCAAATTCTTCTCTATTTACCATATCGTTTAATTCCTTTTCTAGTTTTAGATTGCTGTAAATGGGGATGTCATCAAGATCCACGGACTCCATGTCATGTTCGCCTAACGAGTCCAGCAGGATACTGTCGTCTGGATTGACTTGCATCCGCTATTTTTCTACCATTTTTCCCAACTCTTAGTCAAAATCTATCTGCTTTCTTTTGTTCAGGCTTAGATTGAGGGATTTTTTTTTCTTTTATTACTAATGTTTTACTATTTCTGTTTGTATTTCTGGTTCATCTAAAAACACAATAGGTTCTTCTACTTAACTTTTTTCAATAAGTTACCCAATTTTATTATATTTGAGAGTTTTTCCTTATTCATCAATTACAATCTCACATCCATAGTCGTCGAGCCAGACCTCGTCGCCATTCACATCAAATTTCCGATAATTGCCTTATTCATCAAAAATTACCTTCCTCTCTCTTTTATCATAATACTCTTTTTAGTGGTTCTATGGATTTTATCTGATCTATAAACCTTCAGGAGTGTGTTTTGTGATAGTACCATCTGTATTTTTTGTGACGATGTTTCCTTCGTTATCGTACAGAGTGATTCCTCCGTAATAGTCTTTTTCAACTCTGAAGCCTTATTTTGTATATAATTGCAATACACCATCTTTTTCGATCACTTCATAGTTATCCTTATCAAATCGTCTTATCTTTCCTTTTTCTTAAGTTTTTTAGATCCTATATCCTTACTTGTCGTATCTCTACACAGAATTTCCAGGCATTACTTTGATAAGATATCCATCAGAATCATATCGCCTCACAGCTCCTTCAATATCAACAAGTACTCGATAACCTTCTGGGTCGTACCTTGCTATTTCTCCATTAGGGCTTATTTAAATTCTAAATCCGTCTTCATCAAATTTAGTGAATTCTCCTGTCAGCTAATTTTTTTCTAACCTGTACCCATCTCTATCATATAAATAGCGCTTCCCGTTTTCATCGATGACAATAAGATTATTGAATTCATCAACTTTTTAATATTCTAATGTTGAGGGATTAAAACATAATTGATCTCCGTCACTATCGAACTAAACTTCTTAACCGTTTATTTCTCGTATCGCATGGTCTTTTTAGTTATAAAATTTGGGCCCAGCTTCGGTTTTAATGACTTTGTATCCTCTTTAATCATAGAATTCGTTTTCGCCTAATTTATTTTTGATAACTTGATAACCATCTGAATCGTAACGTAACAACTTGCCATTATTGTCTTTTACTATTCTAAAACCTTATTCATCATATCGGTTATGAGCGGATCCTTCAATTTTAATAAGAAAACCTTAATCATCTCTTCTTTCTTCTTCACCTTACTTGTTTACAGAAACCAAATAGCCGAACTTATCTCTATTTTTTGGTACCCACATATTCATTGCGTCATAGATAAGTTGATTTCCTAAGTCTAAGTCTTAAAGGTTGCTTTCAGGTGGCAGCAGATCGTGCTGACTACCGGAGTCTTGATGTATCTCTGCTTCTGATTCGTCTACAGCAAACATTTTCTGGAGTGATGAACCTCTGTTTTTAAATTCAGTGGCGCCCGTTCTTTGGCCAGGGTGAAATGTTGAGTACGCTGGGTCAAATGTGGGCTTAACTTCTTACTATTCCTAAAAGTGTATCTCAAGTTAACTATTTTTATCAGATTCTAATTTATACACATTATTAATTCTTTATGTCTAGAAGTTTGATGTAAAGTAATCTTTGGGGTGATGCATATCCACTAAGGTTAATACTGCAGTAACTATAGTCAGCCCCAAACAATCAATGCCAAGCCAATATTCCTGATCTAAACCCACCGAGTAATATAATGCCAGGGAAGAACCTACTATCGCAGGAGCGGAACATGTTAATATACTCGCTAAAGATATGATGTTAATTGGTATGAGACAATTAGGCGAAGTCAGCAGCAAACTAAAGTTTCCTTTCTCAGCGAATTTCGTCCATGCGATTCTGAAAAATTTGAAATTTGTGATTGAACCTATAGTTAAGAATGTTGTTGTCGTGCATTGATGATTAGCCTTTTTTGACCATTTTTCAAACTCGGAATCAGTAACAAAGTATTTCTTATAGAAACAGATCTGTACAAAATTGAGAAGATACAGGAAAATTACGGCTCCCCCACAGCAGGCGACACCATATAAAGCTTATGAATGACCATTAATATAATTTTTATATTATATGATAGCAAATAGAATCCAACTACCATACTCCAATAAGCCAAGGATGGCTAAGACAAAAGTGAAATAGTGCAGAGAAGGAAACTTGCATTTGAAAGGAAGGGCGAGCAGGAGAAGCAAAATTCCAGCAATACAAAATGGAAAATAGAGGATTTTACTCGCCTTACTGTATTCGCTATAATAAGTTTCTATGGTTACGCAGTTTGAACCATTGTAGCTCACTGTTAAATTTTCCGGGCATGAATCTAGACACCCACCTTCATAAATGTAGTATCCTGCGTAACACACATCGCACTTTGTAGTTATCAGGTTGCATTTGGAACAATTATTGACGCAAGTTGAACAGTTTGCTCCACTCGGAATCATATTGACAGGACAAATGGAGACACAATAATTACTATTGAAATAAAAGCCTGAGGAACAAGCCGTACAAAAAGAATTGTTATTGCAAACAGTGCATGCCACAGGACATTAAGCACAACTATTTATAGAGGGAAAATATCCTGTCGGACAGGTGGTACAGGTACCGTTGATGAGGGCTCCCTGTGAGCATGTTAGGCAGTTGGAGGAATTACATGAAATACAGTCCGACGTATACTTTGAGGAGCAAAGTTGACAAATTTGGGCTAAAGATATATAGGTGACGGGGCACTCGCTGATACAAGTCCCATTATAAAGGCTATAGCCAGAGGTACATAGACTGCAAGTGGTGCCAACACAGCTGCCATCAACGCAATAAATTCCACAAGCATAGCAGACCTGGTTATATGACACTCCCTTGGAGCATGAAGCCACGCATAAAAAATTCTCCATCGAAGTATTTGAAGCACAACTCAAGCAGTAAGAGGAGTTGGTACAGGTTAGACAATTGGCAGGGCATGATACGCAGTTAATACCACTAGTGTAAGTGTATGAGGGACAACTGGGTGAGTAACATGTGGTTTGGTAAAGATATGATCCCGAAATACAGGACAAGCAATAGGTAGTGCTAGTGCAGGTAGCGCAGTTGTTGGTACAATCTATGCAAACGACTCCTGACTGGAAGGTTGCAGATAAGCAAGTAGAATAACATACTCCATTGTAGAGTAGCAAGGGTGTATCACAGCTGGTACAAGCAATGCTAGAACTGCATGTTTTGCAGTTAGAGTTACATGCAGTGCATTAGGTCGAGGTTGGAGTGGTAAGGTAAGTCGTATTGGGACAACTAAGGATGCAGGTACTCTGGTTGTACCAATAATATGTAGAGGCGCAAGATGAACAATTACTCGAGCTGTAACAACTCGCGCATACCGAAGGACAACTAACACAAGCAGCCAAAGTAACATTAATATAGTTACCAATTGGGCATAGAGAGGATCCAATGCATAAATAGTTGTACACATAAGGCGTGCTTGAAGTAGAATTACAAGTCAAGCAAGTTGTAGTCGAATTATAGCAGGTAATGCAGTTGTTAGCAGAGCAGGCAACACAGGAACCATTTTAAGGAAATGAATTGCTAGTGCAATTGGCTGTGCATGCGTAATTTTGTAAGTAAAGACCTGCTGTGGTATTACAAGATGTGCAGTTGTAAGTTGCTACCACACAGGTCAGGCAATTAGTAGAGCAGGCCGAACAAGTTCGTGTTACTCCGTTTTCGACATAGTAAGGTGAAACATTGGTACAGTTAGTGACACAAGAGCCAGCCAAAAGGTAAGTTCCAGAGTTACAACTGAGACAGGTAGAGTAAGATGAACATGTATAACATGTTGCAGAGTTACATTGACTGCACTGGAGGGTGGAGGTATTCTTATAATAGGTATCGAGACAGGTTGTCACGCACTTGTTTGAACTCGGATCCAAATAAGTTAATGCATTGCAAGATGTGCAGTTCATCGATGAAGTTGTACATGTCAAGCAGTTGCTGTCACAAGTACTGCAAACTGTTGATTGTAGATAGTATCCATTTGGACAACTAGCAGTGCATGCTCCGTCCTTAAGAATTGTGCTTCCGTTTGCTATTGGGTCTGTATAACATTGAAGGCATACTGTTCCTGTGCAGGTTTTACAACCTGTTCCATAACATATTGGCTGCCAAGAGTTGCTGTTTCCTTGCTGGATTAGATAACCATCAGACGTATAGGTCTGTATCACGAATGGGGAAGCCGGACTAACTGAAGAGGTGACCAAGTTAATGCTTTGAGACAGTGCTGATCCTGTAAAATTTATTCTAATGGAATCTGTCGAAACATATGAACAATTTGTGCAAGGGGCCGAAGCTGATACATTGAAGAAAGGAAACTCTTGAGGCTTTGTCAACAATACATAACTTTGTTGTCCTATCAACCCAGCCGTGAATGTTAAGTAAGTTGACTAACCCATAAATCCTGAGTTAGTGGTAACTGATGGATTCAAAGTAGCATATTGAGTATTCATAAGAACTGTTGCTATTGAAGAAGCAACAGAATTATAAATAAGCGTTGATACGGTCTTGCTCAAAGACAGCGTGACCGAAGAAGTGACAGGTTTCAACGAAATTGGTGTCATAACGTTTGAAATTATTAAAATATGCGATTGTGATGAGTTTCCTAAAGTTAATGTAATTTGTTGGTTGACGATAGTGCAGGTAGTCACCACACTATCGAGTGTACAACCCGCACCAGACGATATTGTGAGATCGGAAGGTATAATAACGTTAAAAATTCCAGCTGAAGCATAGGAGGGAGATGTAAACAATAATGTTAATGAAGCCAAAACATTATTAGTGGAACTAGATAGTGATGCGCTTGTAGATAAAAATGTCGCAGTCTTATTCATGGTGAGGCTAAGTGGTCCTGTGTAGGCCTCGACCTGCCAAGTACTTGAATAAGTATAAATCGAGAATGAAGATGTTGGACAAAAAGAATTTGGCATCACATTAAACCCCCAACTGAAATAAACAGCACCTTTAATAAGGGAAGAAGAAGGAAAAGTTAAGTTGTTGGATGATATAGTACAGCCGGTAAAAGATGGGCTACCAGCGCAAGACTTGGTGAGTTGATCAGTTATTAGTATGAGATCAGAAGGAATAATTACAGACACCATATTAAAATTAGATGCAGATGTAAATGCCAATGTGATAGTGGCAGTGTCCATAACAGTGTAGGACGAGCTTATAATCGATACATCGCTAAGAAGAGCAGGTGTTGCAGTCAGTGAAAAAGACCCAGAGGCAATAATATAACCATCCCAAGAATACGTGTTGACTATGTATGAGACTGGTAGAGTACTTGGAGCAGTTGTAAACTCAGACATATTGAGAGTGATAGTCCCACTAGAAAAATTTGAAGCAAATATGTTATTGAATATAAAGACGGAATTGCTGATTGTGTAAGTACAGGTACTAATCGTAGATGTATTTAACAGGCACAACAAGATATTGGCATTTGAAGACAAAGCATTCGGAGGATAAGGCATAATAAGTTTTACTGTGCTACCATTTTATAACAATGAAGTCGTATTAATGAGAAGTTGAGCAGATGTATTGGTGTTCGTTGATGTGCTGGACGGAGTAAGAAAAGCACTTAAGATGGCTGAAGTAGCCGTATAACTCGTGGTTCCGCCTTGAAAAAGTCTATTACTTCTGAAGAATTGGATACTGATGCCAGTCACTGGATTTGTGGAATATGGATTCGTGCAGTTAGTAAAGGTGAACGTTATGACATTGTTGGAGCTAAGATATGGAGAAGTAACAAGGCTGCTAAAGGTAATTGTATTGCTACTAATGGATGAGGTAGTGCTGATAGATGACTTAACATCTGCTGGCATTCCGATTGAGGTAGGTAAAGTAATGAGAATTGAGTCTGTAGGAGCGACAATGTTAGAAATATTAGCAACCATAGTAGCAGTGAACTTGGTGGAAACGGTGGACGTAGTGGATGAAAATCCAAAACTATTAAGTTGAGCTGAAGTCACTCCACTGAGAGTTGTGGTACAAGTATCAATCTGTTCGGAAGTTGGCCACTGAGAATATACGGTTATAGTGTCGGTTGGGTTGACAGTAGCCGATATTAATAAAGGACTAATAGTAAATGATATACTCGAGTTGATTTGTGAGTTGGATAATGATGATACTGTTATCGTTGCCAAAGGTGATACTACAAATGAGCAGGAAAGGGTGTTTTGTAAATTGACAATGCCTGAACATACTAGGCTTGAAGTTGACAATACGGGAGCACTACTGCCGCGGGGGTCGTCTTGCCAATACTGTGGAAAGACCACAACGATTTGGCCGAGTAATGGGATGTAGTTTGTTGGTATCAGCGTTACTGTAATAGTACCTGTTGAACTAACGGTTGCAGTGGTGGAGACCGAACAACCACTAAATAGTGATGGTGTGAGAGTTACGATCGAATATTGCACATTGGTTGTCGAAGGAGGGTTCTCCTACAGAATACTTCCGTTGGGAGCAATAAAGCTGAATTGAAACTCAGATGTACTTCCTGATTTGATGGGGTTGGTGATATTTTGCATAGTTATGGATGGAATAGTATTGGATTGTGTGAAGGTTGATGCATAATAGCCAGAGACTGTCACGTCGTTGGAGGAGACGTTACAGGTCAGCGGTAATTGGCATACGGGAGAGAGCGAGGTAAAGTTGGCTGGAAAGCGAATTGTTATAATTGTGTTGAGGGGCATTAAAGACACAGAAGACCTGGAGATATAATTGTAAGGATCGTAAGTTCTGTCAAACGTAAACGTATAATTACTAGGACTATTAATCATAGAGTTTGAGATTGATATTGTGAGTTGTGTGTAGTTTAGGGCCATAGCCAGCTGTGTTAACGCGAGGAGCGTCAAGATGCTGTTTATATTACGGGTATGCATATTTCGTAATGATATATTTTATGAGTATCGATTTAAAGTTACAAATTAATTGAATATTCAATTATTTCGTTTTTAATTAAAACGAATTTTGATAAAATCAAACCTTCAATGTATACAATTATTAGGATAATAATATCGTATCATCAGTAATATATAATAAGAAAAGAAGAAAAAAATAGTTTTCTTTACGATCAGAATATTTAAGAAGTATTATCAATTTTGTTTTTAATTTGCAAACACGTAAGTTTCCTATTGAATAAGACCAATAATATTGATTCCCCTCTTTCTTTATTTGAATACTCTTATTATGAAAGGAACAAACAAAAAAAGGTAAAAAGCTCCTAAACAACTATAAGTCAGCCAATAATACAAAGATATGCCCTATATTCACAAAATATAATAGTTACATAGAATAAAAATAATCAGAAAACTTACTTTTTGGATTGAGTCTTCTTACACATTTTTCCCATCAAAGAAGAGTTAATACATCCGCTAAAATATCTAAAATAAGGAAGAATGCATGTACACCAAATATGATATGTTGCCAAAGTTAGAGGCCAGTAATGAAGTGGAATAAGCCTGACTACTAATGGAGCTAATAATTTGAAGGGACTAGAGCATTACACTAGGCGCAGTTCCATTGAGCCTCATTGCATATTAGGTTTTACATTAAAAGTAAGTACAAAGCGGATAATAGTCAAAATTAGATTGTAACTCTGTAAACTTTGAGAATGGTGCGTTGTCTGTTAGGGTATAGTCAATACTGGATGAGGTATTAAGACTCATATCTTTAAAATCCTTTAACGCTAGAATCACGTTTGCATAGTAAGGTTCGCTAAAGTCTTTTTGAAGGAATTGCAGAAAAAATGTAGTTGATTTCATGTAAGCAGAATCTTTAATGATTTAATTGATATATATTTTAATAATAGGTGTATTATTTACATGACGATTGAAGAGCGTTTATCATATTACAAAAAGGGATGATAGGATAATTTTTCTCATTCATTTTCACATAAGGCATAATCCCTAATCCTAAGGTTGCACAAAGAAAGATCACTACTGTTGCAATAAAGGTTAGTGTCGCCTGACGACTCTTTACCGTCATTCTTTTCGGTTCATCCTACGTCCCTATATCTTCTTGAATACCCTGAAATCTACCGCTTGGCTGCTCAATTATTCTTTCTTCGGGGCGCATGATTGGTATTGCTGTTAAAGTCGCGTTAGCAGAGGAAATATTGCTTGTATTGAGGATGAGTTCCTCTTGTGTGCTCATCCTGTTACTTGTTAAATGCCTCTGAGTACCATTATGATTTAGAACAGCATATTCATTAGTAGTATTGACTGAAGTCATCTGTGCTCTAGCATTTAGCATATAGTTTGAAGGTTATATTTTTGCTCCGGCAATAATTTATTAAAATACTTGAGCATCTCTGAGAAATATGTCTATATCTTCTGTTTTGATTTGAGAAATACTATTTTGAAGCTTTGAAAGACTCTTCAAATTAAGATTTTGAATAATCAATAGCGCAACTCCTAGTAAACATGTAGAGACTAACCGAATGATCGAGCATGCCGAAAACACATTTGTAAAAAATGTTAATTCGGTATTTACCTTGTCCATATATTAAGTTTTCATATCCGATATCGTGTTTCCTGCAATAGTTAGTATGTTCTAAGTAAGATAATCCAATTAGCTTTGAATCATCATCATATTCTAGTTTTCATCAGCTGAGAGGGTTGTGTTTGGATATATATAATTACTTTATTAGTATATATATGACATAGAGGATTGAAAGTTCGAAATAGATAAAAAGGCTATTGTTGGGTATGAGATGTTCATAATCTTCTCAACTGTCGGTTTTATTTTTGAATACACTTAAGTATAACTATTTGTCTCTGCGGTAACATTTAGGCTCATCGCAAGCGAGGGAGAAGCAGTGTAATTTACGAAGCCAAAGCTTATGTTGAAATTATAGTAGAAATTATACAGCAAAGCCCACTGAGCCAAATTTAACGTATGAAGTTCTTCAAATACAAAGTTTTTTATGTTATTTAAGACCTTTTCTCTCGCTTCGAAACGATAATTAAAATATTATGTTTATGCCAGCAATGTCCCACATATTGACAAACCCACAAAAAAGAGAATAGCTATTTTCCATGCGACTGTTCTATTGGAGTAATCTTTTTAAAGAATGGATTTCTTCTCATTAAAGAATTTAGGCAGACTCGAGCTTGGTTTTAGAATATGTTTCGGATATTGAAATGCTTGTTAAGGTTTAGCTTAAGTGATATTGACTAGAGCTTATTTGACTACTGGCTATTGAGATTTTAATATCCGATATTTTTAAGAATCAGCATATACTCTAGAAAACGTCTTAAAGTGAATATTATTTAAGCCCTATATTTCTAGTTTTATGCTTTACCCTTCTTCAAGAGTGCATATTATCTATTCTGTTTAAGCCGCTCCGTTCACCAAATCCGATATATGAGTAGAGTTAAATTTAATATGTTTGTTTCCACCACATATAGAACCATTACTTTAATTGAAACATAAAAAGCATGGTCTTGTTTATTTCTAGGATATAGGATGGATGGGCTAGATATAACCTGTTAATCTTAAGGAATCGTAAAGTAAATTGTAGTTGAGTACAAAACCTATGCTTACTTCTAACATATCTCCAAATTTATCTTCTACTATTGTATTTTTTTCATACTTAAGTAATCCTTTCACCTGGTTGTCATCCAGGTGAATATTATTCATAATGTTTCGATGTATTCTTCTGTAAAATAATGGAACGATCTCTTCAATGGGTCTGCCTTATAATTATTATTTAGAATACCCTAAGATTGTTCTAATTTTGTTTCCTACTTTTAAAGTCTCTCCGAAATCATGGTCCTCAGCACTCAACTATATGAATACGGCCTATTAATGATTAATTTCTTTATGGTGATTTCCATGCATGATATCTTCCAAAAGACTCAATTGTTTTTTTGCCAAAGACTCTGATTTATAGGGGTTGAGATATCCTTATAAATTATGCTCGCTGTATTTCTTTTTACGATATTAACTTAGCTATAGTAAAGCGACAACCTCCAATGCTTGATTTACATCCCTCTATACAAGATATTTAAACTGACTGTATAAAACAATCAGAATTCGACTTTTGCTTGGTAATTTTTTCCAAAATCTGTGATTTAACCACTATTGGTGTTTCAACAATTAGTCCACAGATTTATCCATGAGGCTGGCCACAGGTATTTCGCTGTTAGATGAAGACCACATTTTACAGTAAACTTCAACGGTTATATGCATTTGTTACATAAACTATTAATTGACGATAAATTCGGCATAACCATCTTGTTTTTTTTGATCTCCCATGAGAAGAATCAGATCTTGTTTGAGTTTTTGCAACTCTGACTTTCTGAGAAACTAATATTTTTTGAGTCTGCATTCAGCAATTTTAAGACACTCCATGCATTTAAGGTAGTTATTTTTCAATATTAATTAAACTCTTGCCCTGAGCATGACTTCCTGGAAATTTTATGTCGATTTACAGTAGATATTGATCATTTTGTACAGCTGCTATTTGTAAAATGATTTTGTCAAGATTTTGAGTTTAGGGACTTTTCTAATTTGCAGAATCTCCTTGTTTACCTCCAATAGAGTTTCAATACCTTGCTGTTAAACCGCAGTGAGTCGGGAAGAAAATAGACACCACAGAAAATCATGATAAATTTCTGCTAAAGTTGCACTATTTTTTCCCAGGCTCTGATCCAACGTCTTATTTTTATCTTGATGATAGGCAAACTCGTCTGTGATTTTTTGTAGTTTTCGTGAATCATCATCTAGTTTAACATTTATAGATCGCAAGCAAATGTATCCACAACAGAATATTATATACCCAACTAACCATCCTATGTAGCTAAATTCTGCGTACATTTGGCTGTCAGATGTAGAGGACCATATATTCAGTATTCCTGTCATAAACAAACTTGCGTAAAGAGCTTAAAGAAAGTTTCTATACGATATGCTCAGCATTGGCAATCTCATCCTGCAAAGCCATAATGTAAAATACAAGCAAGTAATTATGAGTCCCTTTGAGATATTTGTCCAAACTTAAAGTTTCGTTATTACCGAGAAACAATTTACTAAGTAATGAAGTATTTTGAAAGAATTTACACCTTCAGACCAGATCGTTCCGCTATAGAAGGAATTGTCTGAAGTTTTTAAAGAATCAGTTAAAATTGTGAGAAAAAGCAAAACGATTAGGCTGATACTTTCATAGCTACCTTCACTGATTGATGATTTGATAACGATTAACGATGGAATATAGAGCGCTCGAATCAAAGAAATATGAAGGCCCAATTGTATGCTAAGGACTTTCAAAAGCAATATAAATATGAGAATACTGTGACCAAATGCATTGGAGGGAGTAAATATCTTAACAAAGGATTAGATTTCGGTATTAAAGATTGGATTATGTAGGCAAAGTAAAGATAGGAACTAGACTGTTGTTATGCTATATATGAGCCAAGTCGGGCTATCTTCTCGCTTACACAAAGTATTCCAGAGTTTATTTAGCATGTTTTGCCAATAGTAATGATTTCTAATTAATGATTATTTATATGAATATTAAAGAATATCATAGAACAAAAAAATTATTATTAACTAATTATAATTTGTATATAATTATTTACTCAATCTATAAAAATAGATACAATTTCCATTGAATAATTCAAAAATAAGGTTGATAAATGAGAATTCAAATCTAAATGGAATATCATTTGTAGTTGTAAAATTAACAAATATAATTTTTGAAAATTTATAATATACTAACTAACTCTTAAGGCTTCAAATATCTTTATTTCGTTTTGCAGTGATTCGTGCTCGATATGAAAACCATTCAACGAATTGAAAGGATATATAGTTCTAAAGTTTCTGATTCTCTGCACTATTGAAAATCATAAAAATACTATTCGCATGCGTTTATAAAATATATGCATTGATATATATGATATGCATACGGTTCGGCACATAAACACAATACTAAACAATATTCAAAGAGTTTTACGAAACATACAAGTCTGAACCGCTATTAGAGTGTTTCAAATACTATATATTTAAAAAAAACAACTCACTACGAAGGAGATTAGATAGCTATTTATAAATGAATATATGTATTTATATTTTTTTTACTTTTGGTTAGTTAACTTCTAACTTTATGCCTCTAATATCAAAGTTATAAATCCAAATACAATCTTTGATTGTCCTGATTAATTAATGAAAATGTATATAAGCTAACTAAA
>JAHDVE020006134.1:0-13878 GCA_022606495.2 Halesus radiatus
TACATAGATACATAGATACATAGATACATACATACATACATACATACATACATACATACATACATATATATTTAAAGATAAATATAGATCTATATTTTCAATAATAAACAAGATAAGCTATTTCAAATATAATTACTGTTTTAGATCTATGTCAGATTCTCATATTATTATTATTATATTTTAATTCGGTTTGAACTATTATATTAAGGTGAATCGAGAGATACAGTAGGAAAATTATTATAAAATTACTTATCAAAATATATTATCGATATTAAAAAATACTTGTTACTCTTTATAATGATTCCATCAGATATAATCTAATAATAACCTCAGCTCCAAGCCTATCCAAGCATCAATTGCCTTGACAGGTCTCCTCATAAAGGATCCAACTCAGATGCAGCAGAACCCTCCAATTTGTTGTTAGATCTACCTGACTCCGGCACCGAATGCCGCATGCCTTCTTTCGCAGGTGGTCAATAATTCGGCTCTCTTTTCAACAACGGTAGTCCGACCAAGGTACAGCAACTCACTAACATGCCCAGGCAACTTGGAGGCCGACGTAAATCAAAAGTCAAGACCTTAAAGTATCAAGTGGAGGAGTTTTTGCCGCCACTTTTATCTGTCATAAACTGCTACCGCCTCGAAAGACTGATTCGGTTAGGCTAGAGATACCAGGCAGTAATTCCACCCTATAGTGACAAAACTTCTGATGTTCGGAAACTGAATTTCTGGTCGGCGAGCAATCCATTTGACGAAGCAGTGTTTACAGAGTTCAAGAAGCAGTTCGGAGCACACCGCAGCGAGGAATAACTGATCGAACTGTTGATAAAACTAAATTCTAATTGGTAAATGGTGAATAAGGAATTCGAGATCCATAAATAGCACCTCAAGAAGTATTATGCAGGAAAAGATAAAGTCAAATCAAAAGGGGAAATGGAATGATGAAATAGTGTGTAAGATACTCTCAATTTTGATTGATGAAATATAAAATCTATTTTTTTTACATGTGTTTTGTTAACAATAATTGCTCATAAATAACTATTATTTAAAACAAAAAGCAAAATTATCTTAGTTTTTATAAAATATCATCTTTTTAGATAGAAGTAAACACTAAGTTTAAAAACAACATTTAACTTTTTTTAACATTGTATCAATTTAAACTTATAGTAAATTCTCTTCTTCAAACATGATTTGTATATTTATAAACTATAGATTTTTATTGGTTATATTGTCATTTACTAAATAATAATATTTATAAATATTTATAAACAGTCACTAACAAAATTTTCCATTTCTCACTCCATTCTTTTATAAAATAGCATGTAAGCCCCCTGCGTGACAGCGCTTCCGACTCCTGGTATGTCTCGCACACTCGAGTCGTTGAACTCATACCACGAAGTTCCGTTCTTTGCGTAAGCCGTGTAATGACCTCCCCCCATACCTCCATAGTGGTTGCTAACGGCATATAACTCATATTTTAGAGAAGCCGGAGCTGCGTTACTTACGTTAGTCTCATACACCTGAGGTAGGTGATGATCGATCACATGATCACTCAGATCGAGAATTGCAGGCGAGCTGATGAGGTTTCCTAGTTTGGATTTAAAATACGACTTCTGCTTAAATCTTTTGAGGTGAATCACGAGAATACTGGATGTCTTATAGATGCTGAGTTCTTTGAAAGCTTATTTGTGGGCTTTGCAATTTGAGCAATACCACTCGTTGTCCTTGTCCAACTTCTCCCTCTTCTTGAACTCCTTGATACAGTCCTCAATTGTATAAGTATTTCCGTCATCCTCGTCCTTGTCTCTCCTGGCCCCTCTGTCGAAGTCGTCGTAGGTATTCAGTTTTTTCAGGTCATTGTAGTCTTTGCTGACTCGCACCTCAAATTCGAAGCTTACATTCTGGTTTTGTAACTCTAGAAGATACTCTCCGATGTTATCTTCGAAATTGACCAATTTCTACTCTTTGAAAACCCAATATTCTTCTTTATATTTTGCTTCCTTCGTGAGTTTCGTCATCAGATAGATCTCAAAAAAGCTATAATTGGAAACTCTATCGGGAATATTCGTGTTGACTTTCTCAAATATTTGTTTTTTCAAAAAATCGAAGACTCGTTGGTATAAATGGATCCCCTTCAAAGTTTAATCGATATTGAAATAAAACGGCCTCTTGAAAGTACCGGTTTCCTTTTTGTTCACGACCATAAATTCCTTGATTAACTTAGTGAATTTAAAGTTGACTTGCACTGGATGCTCGAGGGCTAGTTATGCTTCTGTCAACTCGACACAGAACAAAGTCTTTTTATTTCTTTAAATCAAATCTCTTAAATTTCTAGTGCTGAAATCGTCGTCAATATATTGGGTCTCGGCTTCGAAGGTCAGAATAAAAAATCTTAATGCCGAGGGATTGAGTTTCATGCGAGAACCTACATTTTCTCTCCCGGTTTTTATTTGCTTATCCTTAAATTCAACAGATAATTTTTTGGGGTTGCAAGAGTAGTTCTCGTAAAACAGAAAGCAATCGAAGATTTCGGGGGTATTTTGAGGAATCGGAAGCGACAACGTCAAATAAGGATCAAATGTGATTGACTCGTAGTTGCAGTCGGGACAGGTCACTTTTGACTTGAATTGACCCATAAATAGGTCTGCAATTACTGAGTCGTTGCGACGTTTATAATTTTGCCAGCTTTCTCTGGCTACAATATGGTCCTACCTACCTTTGCTATCGATTGATTCTGTGTTGGGCTTGTTTATAACTCTATTCAAGTCTTCATGAAGCCCATCGAGGAGGAAAGAGAGAAACTCTTGCGAGTCGTGTTGGGCGTATCCGCTAAACATTGGTTGGAAGTCTCCAATGGCGGATTTTAGAGTGTAAGGTGAATAAATTGGATCAGAATCAGCCCAAAGTCCTTTAAGAGTCTTGGCGTATTTCATGGTGAGCTTCCCCTGCGTCCCGATCTTGTTGGTCGTGTTGATCTCGTTTTTATAGAAGCCCTTCGAGAAGTACTCGGTGAGCGGAATGGTGTGAGAAAGGCATTGAATACAACTATTCATAAAGCAGGTGTTACCCAAGTTCGACAACCCAGTCAGTCCACGCATTGAGGACGAGGTAAAGACAAAATCGATTGTTTCCTTGATTTAGTCTTCATCAGCCATTTTGCAGTACTTACGGTGATTCTTCAAATCTTTATACTTGCAATCTTCCGAACAATAGAATTTCTGTTCGCAGCGGCATTTGAGTTTGAGGATTTTAGAAGTAGTGCAATAATCGCAGCATTGTTCATATTATCCATATTTGAAGACCCAACTTAATTTCAGTTATTTAACTTCGATTATAATGATGTCATTATCAGCGATTCCGAACTATTCGACTGTTGCTCCTTCCTTTTCGAATATTTAGGCTATATATTTTTTTAAATAGAAAAGTTAGTAGAAAAAACATGGTTTAAATTTATAGAAATAAAAAATGATTGGTACATCTGGGTTCGATAAGATATTTATTGTGGGTCTGGGTTTGGATTGACTTCTTAATAATGCTGATAAATGTATTGTATGTCAGATTCCTGTCTAGCTTCCATATCCTGACCGACTCTTTTTCCTTCGGGACTTTAAACTCCAATTCGTACAACTCACTCCCTAACTATTTAAACTGATCAACAGAGCTGTATCTGGATATTCTTGATTCTCGGATCGGTATTTTTCCATGGTAAAGATCAATATTAGAAATCACTTTTTGACTGATTATAACGTATTTGAACTATAAATAATAAATACATAATATTATTCAAGATATTTTTTTTGTATTTTGTATTTATCTTTTATGTTTATGTTTATTTACTATGAGAGGATAAATGTCAACTTTGATTTGGTTGTTAATGTTTTTAATGCATTTCTTGACTATCTGGATGCCCTTGTATGAAGCGAAAGTGTCCATTAATAATTGAGAGACAATAATAAAGTCATTATTCTCTGCGAGGTTTGGTTTTAGCTCATATCCTCCATTGGGTGTTGGCAAGGCAATGTCCAGGTTGTATTCACCAGGCGAAATCCCTATAATGTAAACAAGTAATCATAATTATCAAATTTAATTTAGTTCCGGTTTAAGATCAAGAAAATAAAAAAACACAGATAGTGAGAGAAATGGTTATGTTGTGTTTGCTTGTAAACGTAATAATACTGGTATCCAATAAATCGTTGTTTTAACTAATTTTCGAGCTGGGCTCATAATAAATACCATTCTTTTGAACGATATAATATACGAGTTTCTCTCAAACTTCTTATTTTTTTTATTGGTTTTATTTTATCGATAAATGTTTTATTACCTTTCCTTGGAATCGATTCTTTATCATCATAATCGACCCATCTCTTCCACCTCAGAATGAAGTCTGTTGATAGAATGTGAAATTCTGCATTTTCCTTGTATCTACACTCTTCTTCCTGAAGACCGGAAGCAAACCTATTTTTCTAACTCAGGAGTCTCAGCCCAAGTTAGTTTGGTATGGGCTCGCTTCGCATGTTTCCTTCAGATTAAATATCCATAATTCAATTTTTTTTTTATATATATAATAAATAATAATAATATATTAATGATGTTGTTTTTCCTTTGATATTTCTATTAAATAAGTGGGATAATTTTGTAGATAAAGAGTATAAAGGTTTTTTGGGAATACTTATGATTTACGATGTTTTATATCGATTTGAATGTTTCATAAAAAAATAATTTATAGTTAATATTATGTGTATGAATCAAATACATATGCTTATTAATATCAATAGTTTTTTTTTGTTAAATTTATTTATCCAAAATAATTCACACTTGGGATCTGTATCAAAAATATTATATGTTCTATTATTGTCTCTTCTAAAGTGCATATGCATCTCGAAATATATATTCATATATCTTCTATATCGGTCATCATCCTCAAACTACACATACCCTTCAATACCTTTTTCCCTTGCGCACAAACTGTTGGTTCGGTCGTTTGTGGTTCATTGCTAATGTAGCTTTACTTACATTTATACTACTCTCGAATGTGTCTCGCTGATTGCTCACCATTTTCTCGTTTTGTTGGATCCTCTACTCTCTGCTGAGAGATCGCTGAGCAGGCTGACTACCATATCGACTATCGACTCTCGCAATAGGGGGATGACGCACAAACAGGTCTTCCTTATTTGGCGGGGCCTGTAAAATATTTTGCTGGTATTTTGGCGGGGGAATTTGGCTGAACGAAAAGCTTTGGAGAGCCGGTCTCATTGCATATTGAGCGAGTTGGGGATATGGAGCATACGGAATGGAGTCTCTATAAGCTACTGGGTGCTGGTAAATACTTTCAGAGTTCTGACCCCAATGCCTCGGTATGGGCTGGTCAGGTTCTACATATTTTTCTTCTTCTTCGTCAGCAAATGTTTGGACTATACACATTTCGGCTCCTCCTCCTTTGTTCGGACTGATGTGTTCAAAGTTATTTTCCTTTGTGCTCTTATTGGGCTATGCACATTTCTAAATTACAGGAGGTGGTGCGATTTGAGGTTTTTAGACCTCCATTGTGGCTTGTGGGGCAGGTTCAGATCGAATTGGTATTTTATTTTTGTTAATTTATATATGAGCTCCATCGATGTTTGCTTTAGAACTTGTTTATCCGCTTGGTAGTTCTTCTCTTACTTTACTTTCTTACTTTATCGTCATATTCTTTTCGTATTCTTCGGTAAATAACTTAAAGCCATTACCGGGGGCTTTCTTCGAAAACGTACTGACAGAGGTAATGACATCTTTTTCAGAGTCATTATCCAAAAGATTGTCTTCTCTTTTGTAGTACGGCGACTAGCTGAAAAGTGGGTTGGCTCTCCGTTTACTCTCACATTAGGTACAAATGCATTATTTTTTGCAGACAGGGCAAACCCAGTTCATATCACTTGCACTCAAATAGGAGACAGAAAGAATATCAGTGCCTGACTTATTTCCCAGACATTTGAGACAAAAAATGAGCCTGCAGTCAGAGTTGGAGCATTTGCTGCTGATGTCAACATCCTTTTGGCAGCTGTGGCAAGTCTCTTTGAAGCTTACTTTTTTCTTCAAGCTGATGACTCCTGCATCGATCATCGCTTACTGTTTACAATACTTGCATTCACATTCCCTTATGCAAACTGGGCAGTCATCAAGTTTTTTGTTTATTCGGATCTCTTCGAAACGCTTGAATTTGATGTGCAAACATTTCACACAGAAAAATCTCTGGCAAATTCGTTTGACGCAGGTGGCTCCTGCCTCGCTGGGGACTGCTGTTAAACAGGCATGACAAACTTGGAACTTGTCTTTCACAGCTTCAATTAGCTGAATATAGTGTTCAGGGTCAGCTCCAAAATTAGAGACGTATTCGACACTAACCTGGCTTGTCTCGTGCAACTTGATCTGATCTAGGGTTTGGCACAAAAAATGTCTGGAAAGCGGATTGCTTAAGTTTGTAGGCGTACATAGGAGAGTGGGAATATATGTTTAGAACAGTTCCTAGTCAAACATTGGGTCATAGATTGCTCTTTTTTTGAGGGAATTGCTGAAATCAGAGGCGCTGAAACAGTTGTTTTCGGAGTGGAAAGTAACGAGTTCTTGGAGGTTCAGTGATTGGAAGTATTTTTCGAGTTCATCCTGCACAGTTCGTTCCTGATAGTAGCGGACGAGCACTTGATTGATGATGTCGGAGGTCCCTGACTCTCTGTACTTTGGGATGAGGTCCTCGAACAGCTTGCGGAACTCTGTCCTTTCCGGGTCGAAGATATCGAAGCAGAGATACAGGTAGGATCCTTGGTTCTGGGAGTTGAGAATTCTCAACATGGCTATCTAGCCTGGATTATCGGTGAAGAAAATATGTCGTTTGGAGGAATAAAGTCTCGAAACTCTTGATGTTTGTTCTATGACAGCAGAAATCTGAGTTTCTCGACTAGAACCCTCGGAGATCACCAGAAATTGATCCACTCCAAGCTGTTTCTTTATCTCTCCCAGTACTCTTAAGCCATCGATCAGAAGGTGTGAATGGCTTTCTCTTTTGAAGACAATAATCATCTACTTGAGCAAGTTGGCTGATGTAAGCTTGCCTGTTGATTGACACCGAGGAAACATAGTCTTCAATTGTTTTGCGGTAAGATTTTCAGAGAATTCTTGTGCGAGTCGCATAAATAAATAGAGAAATATTATATTTTTAGGACTGTCCTTCCACTCACAAACTATCGGTACTCCTCCTAGTTGTTGGTAATAGCTCCACAGTCTGCATCGAATCAGCTCCGCCTCAGGGACTATGCGCAAGATCTCCTGATGATTGTTGGATTCTTCGACATCCATTTTAGAGCAATTAGGTTACCCGCGATCGCCACTGTTGAACAGTTGAGGAATAAAAATCTATGGGACGCCAATAGGATGTTTCTCCCAGTTTTAGAAAGTCATAAAGGTCATTGACTCTCTATTTTTTCGCACATCTACTTTACGATGGACGATGGGATTCGGACAAAGACTCATTTCCGGGATGTAGGACCAATCAGAACCTTAACTGATGATGGCCCCCCCTATGCAAGCGGGTGAAGCCATCAAGTCTTGGCAGTTAGAATAGATGACCAATACGCCGTTTCTTTCAGACTCTGTCTGCATAGCGTGGACATAGGGGTTGTTCAAGTCGTGGTTTTCATCAGTCACTGACAATATATCGAAGCTGTGGTTCAGATATTCGAAAATCATGCCTTTCTCCCGCAGCTCGGCTGCAAAAAGGAGGCCAATCCTGATGTTGATTAGGGTGAGCGAGAACTCTCCCACGTGATACTCCTTCTCCTTTGAGAGGTGGTGCAGGTGTCTGGGTAGAGTTCTTTTGGAAAGGAGATGCCTGGGCCAGATGTTCTTGGCGTCGCTGGTATCGACTCTGACACCGAAGAGAGCATTGTTGTAGAAGATATATCTCGAGCGGTAGACCCTCCCAGTCTCCTCGTCGTTGTACGGAAGTCCAACATCTAATACAATTCCCCTAAAAATTATTTAATATTTTATATATACATATAGTAAAGGGTGTAATTTGATATAATGATAAAAAGTTAGTTAGTTAGTTAGTCTTGAGTAGTGATTTTGTTACTGGGAATATCTTTCTTGAATAATAGTCTGGACTAGCTTCCAGCTATTTAGAGTTCTGCAGCCTTCGAAGGGATAAGACGGTATTACATGATATAGAGAGTTCAAGCTTTTGTCAGGAAGTAGGCCCTGGAGTTCTGGGTGGAAGGGACTGGTCGGGATGACTGTGGAAAGAGTCCCAACGGGTATCGTGCCTGAAATAATGTTTTGGAGATGCAGCATCTTCGATTTTGTGTTGGTTGATTTTAGCCAATTAAAGTATTCTAATAATTGAATCTAAAAATTAAAATATATATATATTAATATAATTTGATAAGAATATTGTTTTTAAATTTTATAACCCAAACAAATTGTATACATTTTAAAATAGGCTCGACAATTATAAACACTATTAAATAGACAGATACGAATATATATATAATATATAAAACCTATAAACGGTCAAATCAATATATTCAAATTTTAAAATAATATTTTATTTATAAACTCATACATCAAATAACAACGTTTTTACTCCCAACACATCAGTCAATGAACGACACATCCTCCATACTCGACATCATCAGCATCGACTTTGTTACTGAAGGCAACACTCAACTGCTCCAGAATCTTATGGACTCAAGAAACCTGCACAGGTCTATGCCTAAGACTCCCCTCGTGATCCCCGAGGCCTACCTCGCAACCCACCGAAACAAGCCCAAGACTAGTCAATGCAGCAACAAAATCCATTCTCGTCAATCTCCCGCAGCCACGACTCCATCTGCTCGAAAGGAGGAGGAGAGGAAGACTGTACCATTCTCTTTCGGCAAGACTCAGCCGACGAAGGCTGTAATTCACAACACCGAAGTAAAAAGTAGGACACGCCAGCTCTACTCAAACGGTGATCCCTCCAACAAAGGAATTCGGTCAACGTCAGAAATCAAACGCAAACTTATGCGCACCATAAAGCCATCAGACGCAGACAGACCGGAAAATGAGGAAGAGACGGGTGGTGCAGACCGACTCATTGACGTCTCGAAGACAATGTTAACTCATTTCGCTCCCGAACCTGCGAACTTCACGAGCACTGAGTTCGACTATGGAAGGCTATCTGCGGCCAAGCCGAGAAGTGACTCAGTCAATCGACAACTACAAAATACGAAAAATACTTAGCTTCAAGAAACGAGTCGCCTTCAACATACCGCTGACAAAACCGAACACCGGAGGCTTCTCGAAGTCACTCTCAAGGAAATCGAGACAGTGCGTCTCAAATTGTTCCAGAAGTCCAACAATGTCTCCCATCTAACCTCTAGCAAAAAAGTGGGACCAGAGAACAAAAATGTACACAACTTCGAGTCAACTGCCAAGAGACGGCAGGATCAGTCCTGTGATGGGCCACAAAAGAGTCTGCGGACTTCGGAGAAGAAGAAGAGGATCAACAGCCAAGTCGTGACGATGTATAGCAACGGGAAGGTGCAGACAAAAGTCATTACTTACCCCGACAACTCATAATACCTCAAACTTTGCGGGATTAGAATCTGAACGACACTCTGACCCACCGTTCGCATTCTAAAAAGCAATAAAATTTTTAGCGAACTAGATTTCTTTTATTTTATTTTTCTATCAATTTTGCTAATGAATTTTTTGAGGAGGTGTGTTTTTGTATTTTTTTATCATGGAAAGGAACCAGAAGTCAAATAAGAAGGAAAAATAATATTAAAATGGAAAATTAATTTACACAATGAAATTAGTTTTATTTTTTTCGAACTTCGAACTTAGAAAAATTTGTTTAAAATTTTCCATTGCTGATTTTGATTTTATATTCGTAAAATGGAACGCTTTTTAACGAAAAAATGGCAAATGAGACACGTTCAAAACGTCGAGACAATTATGCGAAGGACCATAACCAGTCCTCCCTGCGCATCGACACAACGCTCCAGCAAAAACGAGACAACGAACAGGCCACCCACCTCTCCCGAGTGTCGGAGGATTTCTCAATTGGCTTCAACTACCAACAGTCTCCAATCGCCCCGCATCAATAGCTCGGTAATCGGGCATCGCAAACCCTACCAGCCAAAGATCTTGGAGAAGATTCGGATCGAGAAGGAGAATTTTGGTTTGGCAAAACGGATCATCAAGTGCGCACCTACAATCGACAGCTCAAAGCAGGAATCGGACTGGAAGGTCCTGAAGACTTACGTGAAGGTGCGGTCGAAGTTTAAAAGGCAGCTCGAGGTGGAAGAGCCCCGGATCTTCAAGCTGGACAAGCGCATCGGTTGCGGTAGGACCCTCTATGAGCTGGAGGTCGATGCTATTCGGTTCGCAGTGAAGTTTGACGAAACCTGCCTCTGCTTCCTACGTTTCAAAATTGGGAGAGGCAAATATGACAGCCGTATGTTTGGCCTCGGAAGTCAGACCAACTCATTCCTCATCAACCTGCCGAAACGCACCAGCACCTCAGGGAGTCTGGCGCTGCTTTCCTTCAGCGACCGCGACGAGGTAAAAAACGTGAATTCACAAGATTTCACAGAAGACAGAGCAGTCAGTCGACGCGAAGGAATGAGTTCGAAGGGTTGTAAATTCTCTGCAAGGGTGATGGTAAGCAAGGGAACCGAGTGTTACGACCAGGGGCGTTTCACGATATCTGTGGGAGAGCACTGCGGATTGACCGAGGCGACACTAGTCAAGAGCAATGGTGGCGTTGGCGGTACGGTTACATTCAAAATTCGTCGGCACACTTCTTCGCGTCAAAGTTGAACAGCAAATTCTTTCGATTTTTGAACATCGGATTTTCTAATAAATTTTTCCTTGATGTTTATTGAAAACACGAATTTTAGATTGTTTTCAAGTCATTTGAACAACAGATCTAAGATTCGAATTCTTGATGACTTTCGATTACCAATACAGAAATTATATTTATAATTTTTACCAATAAAAACTTTGTCTTTTTTTTTTCCTTACTTCTTACTTGATATATGGGTATTGTTTTTTCTCAATATTTGATTGTAAATGATTATATTTATATACTTATATTACTAATAAATCGATATGATTTCTAATCTTAATAAAAATGGTAATTTTTTTATAGATAACTATAAAAATATATATTAATATAAAAATATATTATATGTATATATTGATATATTATTGTATATATTAATTTGATATATATATTATTCTTTTTTCAGAAATGAATACTAACTCACAACAGCTGACGAAAGGAGCAATGCACAAAACTAATTCCAAAGAGATTTAGGAATAACAAAATTCTCACTCTGAACATAACGATTCTGATCTTGATGAAAAGAAGAGCACCAACACCAAGACAGCCAAGCGCAACAAGACTATCCCATAGAAACCACTCATTTGCAATGTTTCAGGTAAAAACAAATAATAATAGCAATCACTAGCCCAAATAAGATAATAAAGAAATAATTGGTGTGAATAAAATCTATCATTTTTCTCTCTTTCCAAACTTCTTACTCTCATTCCATCTACTATCTAGTATTTTTTCTATTTCAAAAAAACATTAAAAAACTATAACCATATTATAAGGAAATTCGCAAAATAATAATAACTTGATGACTATTTTTTTAAGAGAATTATAGATACTAGATATCCGGTTGTGAGACTTGTAGCGAAAAAATAATTGAAATTCAAATTGCAGAAGGCAGCCTAGGGCACGAACTGGGATGTCATGTGGACTGACAATGCAGTCCAGCCCGAACAGCTGGGCAGCATGCAGCAACACCAGAAGATCAACCACTTCCCAGGCATGTATAGTCTCTCCAGAAAAAACTACCTCGGTAGAAACCTCATGAAAATGAGAAAGAAATTCCCTGAAGACTATAAGTTCTTTCCGCTGACTTGGATGCTCCCTTCAGACTACGGAGAGCTCAGGAACTATTGCGAGAAGGACAAGAAGCCTAAAACATTGATCGTGAAGCCTGAAGCAAGCTGTCAAGGCAGAGGAATCTTTTTGGTCAAAGGAATTTAAGGTAAAAAAATGATTGATAAAAATTTATGAATTTAATGAAAAATGGTTTCAGATATTCCAATGGGAGAACATTTCGTGGTCCAGAAATACCTGTCGAAACCATTTTTAATCGACGGATTGAAATTCGACTTTAGAATCTATGTCTTACTTGCTGGTTGTTCTCCACTCCGAATCTACGTGTATAACGAGGGGCTGGCCCGATTCGCTACCGAAAGTACCCTTCATTAACTACTTTACATTTATATATTTTTATTTAATTTCAAAAATGATCAGAGTATATTGAACCAAATCGAAACAATATTAATTAGCCTTGCATGCATCTCACCAACTATGCCATTAACAAGAATAGCTAGAACTTTGTCTACAACTAGTCTTAAAAATAGATGGACACAGGGCATAAAAGATCTCTCAGTGCAGTCATCAAACTCCTCAAGGACCAGGGGCATAATACTGACAAGTTGCTCGAAAACATCGACGAAATGCTCATCAAAACATTCATATCGGCCCAACCCGTGCTCGCACATCATTATAAGTCCTGTCAGCCTGAGAACCTGGCCAATAACATGTGCTTCTAACTCTTAGGTTTCGATGTTATTCTCGACGAAAAATTCAAACCTCATGTCCTCGAAGTCAATTACACTCCTAGTTTCAGTACAGATACTCCACTGGATAAATTGATAAAGAGGAATGTAATTCGGGATTCGCTATAACTGATGAACATCACACACAAAGCCAAGAACGAGATGTTGAATACTCTGAAAACTCAGCTGATGAATCGAATGTACTCTGGCAAGAAGCACAAACTGACTCCCGAATAAAAGATAATCTAGGCGAAGGCTGCCCAACTCAAGAGGGATGAATGGGAAGATGCTCATCTTGGGGGTTTCAAGAAAATATATCCCCTCCCGAACAGTAACGAGAAATTTGGTTAATTTCTTGCCTACTCGGAGACATGCTACCAATAGTTGACAGGAGCAAGTATATTTAGACATTAAATCAATAATAATTAATACTTTTTTACATATTATATAATTTATCTAGATATACGTAGAAATACGAAAAAATAAAAGGATGTGCCAACCTGCGAAGTCAAGAAATAGACAGCCAACTAGGAACTTTAAAAGATATACAAACAGAGACTACCCATGCCCAAGTCTTCGATGATCAAGCCTAACAACCCCACAAACAAGGTTGTCCAGCAACTCGTGACTACCTCCCACCTCAAACTCGACTCCGAATCTGTACTCGTTCCCAGCAAGTAGGAGTTCATCGAGCAATAACCTGCCGCAATTTAGAGCAGCAAGAACCTAGGCACGAAGACAACTTCCTCTTCGTCCGCAGGAGCGAGGCGCATCCAGCGTTTCCCGAGTTCAGAGAAGAGCATCTTGCCGAATCCCAAAGGATGTGATCAACTGTTCGTCATGAGGGGGACGAGAGACAAAGAGTTTGGATCAACTGCAAAATATATTGCTGCCGTCACTAAATAGAATGGGAAGTACGTCCGACCAAAACTGTTTGAGCTGAGTGGGAATTTCAACAGCAAAAGATAGTGAAGGTATTTCATATTCAATAGTACAATAATAATGTTTGTTAAAAAAATAGAAGAAAAAATAGACTATGTAATTGTATGTGAATATGTTTTGGTATGATTTTGTATTCTTCAAATAAATATATATTTTTTTTTTATTAATTTCATGCATCTACAAAGAAAAGTATTCTACTCTATAGAATTCGAGAAATAATAATATATACGGAAACTATCATTCCAGTCATAATTATCCAATTTTATTTTACACAATTTA
>JAHDVE020006135.1:0-66762 GCA_022606495.2 Halesus radiatus
CCGGAAAATTTTGGGGAACAGTTGGGAGAAAATGTAGAAGTACTTACATCATTTTTTAGATCTTTCTACTAGACATGACGATATTCTTCCAATTCTTACATTCTCCGTCACATATGCTATGAACGTGAAGTGTTGTATGCACTGCGAAGTGCGCACGCTCCCTGTGAAGTCATACGGAAGAGATTGCCAGTGTATTAAATACATTTAAGCCTAGCTCATACAGAACGATTTCGACGCTGCGATTTATATAGTAGCGCCGATTGGGAGACAGTTTACATAAAAAATACGGTATAATAAATAGGTGATATAAGTTTGACCATCTACAGCAGTGGTCCCCAACCTTATTGTCAACGCGGACCGGTCAACGTTTGATAATTTTACCGCGGCCCGACGAGGGAGGGGGGGGGGAGGGGGGCGGGACATACATAATAATTTTAATTGAATCGTGTTTAAATATGCCTTCAAATAAAATACAGTAACACAGAAAAATGAATATAAAGAGATTTAACATTTAAACTAACTAGAACGCTAAATCAATAAAAACCCTGAGCTTGTTTCTTTCCAACGAGATGGTTCTATCTGAGGGTAATAGGAGATAATGACACCCGAAATGTGTTACTTATGTCCAGTTTATTCCATTGTTTTGTTTTGGTTGTTGCTACTGCAGAAGACCCTGCTTCACACAGATAGGAAATGGCCATAGGGATATAAGTGCTGTGGTGGCATTCTCAGGGTATTCCACCATGACTTTAATCCTGAACATCGGCAGAGTTGTTGTCTCAAACGTAGTTTTAAGGCTGCCAACATTTGCAATACCCAGCAGTTGATCTTCTTTCTCAGGCATGCTAGATTCGCCTGGTCTGTTGACAATTTTTTAAACAAGCCCTTGCGTAGCCCAGTACCATTTGATCCACGGACAGGTTGGGGACCACTGATCTACAGTATTCCACTTAGGTAAAATAAATTTAGTAATTTACGAAGAAATCGAAGTAAATAAAATAATAAGATATACAAAAAAAAATTAATATTTAAGTTATTAACAAATTGTTTAAATGTGGTGTAGAAAGGAAGGGTGAGGGTACATATATTTATATCAAGGAAGATAGCTTATAGAATGGTGGTACTACGAGATGAGTAGATATCTGAAGTTATAAAGGTTCAATTCTGATCATTCGCATGTTTTCGCTACCAGCTACCACACATCGCTGCTGTCGCATCGTCTGACGTCTTTTGTTTTGATTATATTTTACGTTAATATAAGAATAGGAAGCAATATTTGTACAGCGCCCTTGAGGTGATTTTTCACAAAAACGGCCCTATAAAAATAATCCGATTATTATTATTGTTGTGTTTTTTCTGTTTTTGCAAATGTTTTTTTTTCTCTTCCACTAATCCAGTTGCGAACCCATAGCAGCGTCGAAATCGCTCTGAGTGGCCGAGGCTTTTGTCGACTTACGGCCGTTCTTCCCAACTTTTCGAATCAATCTGTGTCACCGATAAGCCAAGTGTTTTGTTAAGTATTCGCTATGTTCACCTGTTACCAAGCATTTTGTATCCTAAATTGTCTATGGTGGTGCCCGCCCACTATAAAATAGTGTCCGCCCCACTTTTAAGACAATAAAGTGACGTTAAAGTAAAAACGTAGATGAGTTGATATTGTGTTTATTATGAATAACGATGACATTTAAAAAAAAACTAATACATAAACCAACATTCTATACTTCACAAACGTATGTGTTAAAAATGCGTTGAAAATAAAGTGCTAGCTTGACTTTTGATCGTATTGTTCGTTTCGTACATTTGACATTTGACGTTTCTTGATGAGTGAAATGAAAAAAAAAGACATATTTTAGCTTATAATTACTAATATGTTGATTTTTATTTTAAACATGTTTTGAAATTCAAAAACGGAGATAAATCTTTGTCGTTCAATATTTTAATCGCGTAAAACAGCTCGCAAACTAATAATGACAATCCACATTTCAGTGATGTTTGTTCACCCTGTTGACACTTTTTATTACTAGTCTTCTGCTGAGGGGAAATTAATCCACAAAAATCGGTATCCTAAATTGATCGTAAATTTGATCGAGAATTTTGTTGAGAAGAGGGAATCTGTGCATTTGAACAGTAGTTAGGCTAAATTTCGGCTCAACAGTTAGTTGCTCAGTAAGCTTGTGAAGAACGGACGTTAGAGCGGGTACGTACTTACCTAGAGAAAATAACTTTTTAATTATGAATGTTATCAATGGCTGAAAATGATAGTACCCATAACGTTTGAAGCGTTCTTAGGTGAATGGTAAGTAAGTGAACAATATATTTGTTTGTTTTTAAGTTGCTTTCAAATCATTTTTTTTTTCGATTTTTCTCTTTTGAAATCTACACCACAATCAAAACTCATACCACTCGATGGAGGAATTTTTATAATAAAAAATATTTTTTAAGCTTTTTTAATTAAGCTACTTATATCGTTATTCTTTCCAGCTAAAGAATTTTCAGTAAAATCCCTATGAAGTATCTGAGAGAGCCGGCTCATATGAGAAAGGTTTAGTAGTATGTGGAACTATAAGAGTCATAAAAGAATGACACAGGTTCTCACTGAAGCGACGTCACAGGGGTTAAAATACCGTATTCTTTCATTTGCGTTATTAAAGTTATATATACGCGTTATATTAACAGGATTTAATAGTTTTTTTACTTTTGATACGAATGCTTATAAGGGATGCATACGGTTCCTTGTCTCTAGAACCAAAGAAGAATTATTATATTCCAATTGTTATAAAAGGATCATAAGCTGCATTACCTACATCTATTACAATTAAAAATGGTTAATCTGACATAAGGCCATTTAGTGATTCAATCGTTAATTTTTCAGCATCTGTTTCTGACCTCAGACTATGTGGCAGATTTCTTTCCAATACTGTATTGCTTCAAGTTTTAACTCGTAAATTTAACAGAATTTCTTTAAGTATATGTGTGTAATAGTTTATTTTTTGACAGCACCAGAAATTCGATCACTTACTACATTAAAAAGCTGTTAACAGCCTCTGTGGCTGACCTATATATATTTTTTATTATTTTTAATGGAAAAAAATTCTACGTATTAAAGAAAATTTTGAAACAGTACATAAAATACGAGATGAAATAAAAAAATAATAATACGTAAACCAAAGCCCGTTCGTTAGTATTACAATCATTTTTATAACATTTCAAGTAATTGAAACGTTAATTGAAATGGCTCTTAGCCGTGTTTGGTGACCAGATCTGAATAGCCAGGTATTTCCCCACCCTCCTCCTCCCATTCTCCTTTCCATCCCCAATACCTTCAGCCACACAACATTTCCTAATTGGGGATGCCATAGTCTCACTGGCTCCAAGCGGTTGGGAGCAGTTGAGACTCTTGTGCGGTATTCATGTAAAAAAAAATGGTTTTGGTGAAAGTTTTAAATTTATATATGAATCGAGGTAGTCGTATTATACTTAAAGAAAAAATGATAAAATTTATCAGTGAAAATAGGAAACATATAACAGATATTAAGTGATAACAAGAAACAAAAAATTACTTCAAATATTTACTGTTACTTTTGCACATATGATATTTTGTATATAAGGGTAATTATCTTATTTTATCTTAACAAACAGATTGCAAATCTATGGAGAACAGATGTCAGGTGGGAATGCTGTTTTACCGGTATTTTAATGTAATATGCTCTGAGGAACTACCGTCATTGATCCCTTCGGCACCAGTGCATAGTCGGAAAACACGCCAAACGAGCGCCCAATATTTGCACACGGTTGACATTTGTCACATGAGAACGGGTCGCTTCTGTGACTCATTCTTGTATTCAACAGCTCGGCTGTGAAATAATTTGCCGGCCTCTGTTTCCTCCATACTTCAAAATGGGTCTTTTCAAGACCCAAGTTCACTCCTGCCTATCCTCTAAAAGACCCTCCATACAACATCCCCAAAGAGAAATTATATCCCTCAGATCCCCCAGTGTGGAGTTACTGTAAAAAAAGGTTTCTGTAGGAGTTTTAAAATAAAATGTAAGAATATAGTACTAACGTTTTAAAAATACGTTTTATAAAAGTATATAATGTATGGTGTTATTGGTGTAATAAAAAATAATGACATTAATGTATGACATCGAACAGTATAATACATTATAACAATGTAATCCTTAATACTCTCGAATATAGTATTATCAGTTGGTGGAGTGCCACAATTACTTGCCTGGAGCCTTTAGCAAAGATCCAGAAACTAATCGCGAAGGTTATTCTTAAATTTCCATTAATCTATGTCTCATCTAAATATCCAAGCTGAACAACCACCCCTGTAAATTAATGTCAGCTGTTAAAAAAAGCTCATATGTACGAGTATATGTAATAAATAAATAAATAAATTGTTGGTACCAGCAACAGGTGTAAAAGCTTGAGTTAGATACTTAAAAGTCAAGCGTTAAAATTTCAACAAATAAGATAAAGGTAGAATTTTAACTAAAAATAAATAATATGGATGACTGTTAGACTTGTGAGAAAAAAATATTTATATCAGTGCTTTTGAAGTGACGATTCAATATATTTTTTTGTAGATATTTTAACTCGGTGTTATAAAATTGGACTCTAGTATCTCAATAACAAAACTGTAATGCTTTTACCATTATTTTTTCTCTTTAATTTTTTTTTTCAACTTATGTACAGCACAATATGCATGCGCCTAAATATAATAATTTTGCCCTACATTTGTATGATGATTGTAATTTATTGTTGTATTATATTATATTGTTGAAATAAACTCCTGCTGACAAGCTACTTGCAGTGGCTTAGCGGGTATAAGTTCCCACTGTATATAATTAATATTATGCAATAAAAAAAATAAAAAAAAAACACAAGATGGTATCCTAAAAGGTTATAAGAAGTGATTTATACATTTTACAATTCTTTGATCTACGCGCAGAGGTCACGGGTACAGATCACGGTGTAGGCGAAGATAAATACATATCTACCTCCCTCCAGAGTGGAAGACCCTCAAACACTTACTGTGTATCGTCATAGTGAGAGTTTGACAGACCACCATCGGACCATTCAAATTGCAACGTTTCAACGCTTGGGTTGATTTGGGTATTTTAATTTAACAATGCCACTAATCTGTCATAACATTACACTTATATACTTATATATGTATATATGTCCATTCAGTCACCTACCTAAGAACAGGTTTCACCTAGTGAGGTAGATAATGTAAACCATACAATAATATAATTATGTAACACATATTGTACTTATATTTAAACATGCCGTATTGTACGAAACTGTTTAAGTTTATTTCAATAAACGTCGATTTATCGACTCTGAAACTGAAAAACTGATTAAGGCAGCTCAGTCATGTATGAATAAGGAATCAACATAAACCGCGTGCAGTAAGAATGTCTTGTACCGAAAGCGCTCCGTTCCATATTTTTATAATGGCGCCCGTACACGGGTCGGTGCGCTGCGGCATCGATGCGTACTTCCAGTATACAAGCCACCGGTACGTGGTTTCAGTAGCTTCTCAATATTATCGCGTCACCACAGATATCACTTTTGGTTCACTTTTGTGTTAATAACATTTCTAATAGTTAAAAAACGTTTTTCTAATATTCTTAACAATTTATTCGGTAGTCATATGGTAGTCATAGTCATAGTCATAGTCGTTTTCATAGTTTTTATATATTCAGAATCGGCGTTTGCTGTTCTACATGAATACGTATTTTTAAAACCATTATATTTTTCACTGAAGTTCCTTATTGCAATATTTTATTAAAAATCTCTATTACATTAAAGGAAATATTAATTTTTGAAAACCTAATAGACAACGCATACCGGGCTATATAAAATCGGTTAAAACGAGAGAATTGACCTAATGTTTCGGTTGGAAGACTTGATCGAAATATTATGTTTGCTCTCCTGGATAATTCTGAAATTGACAGATGGACCCTTCTGCCATATGATTACCATATTAATTAGGTACATTAACAGATATCACAAAAGCATTGTGAATAATTGTAAAATTCCACAACCTTGTCTTCACTTGACTCACCGACAGCGTACTAAATGCTGGACAGTAAAACAGAATTGTGCAATACCGACGTGTGCAAGTCCATGTACCGAGAAATTGCGCAACAATACCCGCATTATTGCTGCATGCGGGCAATGTTCATTTCATACCTTATTTGTTATGTTTATTGTTTAGAATTAGATCTGAATACGCAGGTAGATACTTTCCAATCTTACACATCCCCATACTTATCTTCAGTGTAACATTCCCCAAATTAACTCGGATAACCTATTGAAACTATACATTACAATTACTTAATGAAACAACTAAAATTATTAAAACTCTCAGATAGAAAACTTGTTTCTGACCTATTTTTAGACGGCCTCCATGGTCGAGGGGTAAGGCTCTCGACTACGAATCCGAAGGTTGCGGGTTCAAATCACAAGTAAATTTTATTTAATTAATTTGTGTTGTTTCACAATTAATAAAAATAAAAATAATATATAGTATATTTTCGCACGTTCCAGAGTGCAAGATACTCTCAGTATCGCCCTGGTGAAAGACCACCATTCAGAATTGAAACGTTGCTGGAAATGGCTTTAAGCCGTATTTGGTGACCAGATCTGAATAGCCAGGTATTACCCCACCTCCCCCTTCCACTTCTCCTTCGCCTCCTCAATACCTTCAGCCTCACAACATTCCCCAATTGGGAATGCCATAGTCTCACTGGCTCCAGACGGTTGGGAGCAGTTGGGACTCTTGTGCGGTATTCATATAAAAAAAATTTAAAAAACTTTTATTTTCAAAATGTTATCATTTTATGGACAGCACTGATATAGTCAGCTTAATTAAATTTAATTTTCAAATAAGATCTAAAATTTTATTCAGTTCTAACAACAATTTCAGAACTGGGTCATTAAAAAATTCTCTTGTATCTAGACTTCACGCAGAAGGTAATACTTTTTCAGACATAGTAGATATGTTCAACTGCTCGAAATTCAAATACAAACAGACGACGATTGCATACATCCTAAACAAGTATTAAGAGATGTGTCTAGAGTATAAGGATCAGTGAATGTGGGGTATGTTTTGAATATTCGCCTCCGTAGCTAATTATTTGGAATGGTACTTACACTATGTTATTCCTGTATTTGTTCGTGAGACAAATGAAATATTTAGTTGTTGTATTTCATGAAGACTATCTATTTTATCTATGTATCTACTGTGATGTGTTTTATACCTGTATGACCAATAAAATATGTAAAATTCGATATGTGGCGTATATAATATAATAAATAAATTAGCAATTCCATAGTAGCACTGGCTACGACCAGTTGGGTATTCGGCAATTTTAGTGATCTCCAAATGGGAGCACTTTAATAATTCTGTTTTTTCGCACTCATTTTATAAGTTATAAAACATAGCACGAGAATACCTTCAACGACGTATAAATTTGAGTAATTTATTCCAAAAAAATATCGTGGGTGGTTCACAAATTCAGTGGAAATGCCTTTCTATAAAATTTATAGACTCGTCCATCAATCACAACATTTTCTTTAAAAGGTTCCCGGAAAATAACCCGCACAAAAATGTCTCAGAAATAATTCTATGAAAGTTTTTTTCTGAGAGATTTATTATGAAGGTATAAAGGAACTATCACATACCCTTTTTTTTAATCGAGTGCTTATTTATGTAAAGTACTTGGTCTATCAGAACTCATTTTCTGATGGGCATTAATGTTCGTGTCGCCTTGTCGACAGTATTGTGCTAACTGTTTATTAGTTAGTATAAATAATAATAGTGTTTTATTATCTTCTTTTTTTTTAACAAAATAATAAATAATGATATCTTCACTGGGATTTTTCATGCTGAGGATTTCATTTACAAAATAATAAATTACATTGTATTAAATAAAAAAAAATTTTAGGTGAGGCGTTTTAAGTGCAGTTGATTGGTTTCGGTGTTAGTTTGTATTTGATTTTAATATATTTTCCATTTCAGATCTACCTATGTAACGTATCCAGTATTTTATTTGATTTTTAAATTTATTAAGGCTGTTGTGATTTTTTAATGAAAGTGGGATTTTGTTGTAGATTTTAGTACCATAGTATAAGAAGTTTTTTTGTTCCAAATATTGTGTTTGTGGTTCCTCATTGTGTGTGTTTTTGACTTTGAGATCTAGTGTTTCTAATTGTTGTTATTTCTTGTTTTTTGTATTTATGAACGTAAGTGTTTTATTGACATAATGTTGATTTCGTCAGTGCTAGTTCTTAAAGGGACTTTAAGTGTAATTTTCATGATGGCTTTTAGTGTTCTGGTGAGTAAATTAAGAATATTATTATTAGCACTTCCCCATACGATAATACCATATTTTAATAGTGGTTGGCAGAGAGCCATGTAGATCTCAATCAAAACTTTTCTACTGAAATCATTACGATTGTTTTAAAAAAGTAAGTTAATTTTTTAAATTTTGCTATTAAATAAATAATGTTGTAAGTCAACTTCAAATTGTGATCAGTTTTTACGCTTAGATACGTCATGTGGTTAACATTTTCCAATGACAGACAATTACATTGACAAAGCTGTGAACTTTCAAGTTAAGGTTTGTATCTGAATTTTTAGTACCGTTTATTTTAAAAGTGATGAATTTGGTTTTATTAGCATTAGGTGTGAGTGATAGTCTAGCCATGTTTTGATTCTGTTAAGAGTGACTACTGCTTTCCTGAATGTTTTTGACCAACTTTTCCCATTTAATAGGATAACAGCATCATCTGAAAAACTTTTGATTTCACCTTCAAGTTGTTCCAACACACTTCTTATTTTATTTAATCGGTTTTATAGAATAAATGAAACAAAAGTAAAGCACTTATCTTCTAAGATTAATAAAGTATCATAATTTCCTTCTGGGAAATCACTAAAAGGTAGAGGCGTGCATTCCATATAGATACATTTTCATTGCCTACCTTATTTATATAAAATATATAAAGTATTAAAATTAATAAAAAATATTGCAAGAAATCAATTTATACTTTCAAAAATAAGCGCGAACTTCCAGCTCCGAATAACAACGACGCGCGCGTCCCATCGTTCACTATACTATAACGTGTCAAAAGCAGGAACTAGGAATGCAAAATGATACTCAAATGTTGACGGTATTTTCCATAAAAAATGTACATGTATGCGCAATACGCATTCGAGAGAAGACTGATAGTGTTAGTGTCGCAAAAAACCGTGCCTATCGGTACAATTTACAAATGTAGCAACTGGTGCCATCTGTTGGTACCTCTATTGATTAGTACAACTTTACTAACGAAAGAACTAACATAATATGTACTCTTTATTTTATGCAAATGCGCGTTCGAAAAAGATATTTGAATTTGATGTGCCCAGTGATTGGCTTGTAATATTATGCATAAATGAAGCGGTTATATTATAAATGTTTGATGCAGCATGTAATCCCAACAAACATCGGCTGAAGCCAGCAGCTTAACCGTTCTTAGCAAAAACTTGCCACGTCCGTGGTTATCAACTGTTAACTCACTGGTTTTCCTACTTATCCTACGCCACTGCTATAAGGTATATTCAGATTTAAGTAAATCAAAATAGTAAGTAACAATATAATGGAACCATTGTTTTCATTTCTGACATAAACGAACTACCCAACCTACCGTCCCAAGAAAGGACGGTCCGCCAAACAAGTCGATTTTGGCATGTACTTTTTGCTTCATTCACATTCATACATAGCATGAATGTTAGAAAATGTTTGAATAATTTGGCCAGTCAAGATGCATGATGTGAGGTGAAACAAAAAAGTAAAAATACGTTATAAAGATTTTTTTCATTCAAAAATTGTTAATAAATTGGATCTCCACCGAGAATTACCAGTTTCAAAATTAGATCCAATGTTCTATACTCGTGTATATATATATATAAATGAATGTTTATCTGTCTGTCTGTCCTCGATTTTCTCGAAAACTACTAGACCTTTTTTGCTAAAAACAGCATAGTTTGTTCTTATTAGTGCCGAGAAGGTTTAGAAAGTAGTTAGAACGAAAACCAATATGTAAAACTGTTGCTGTAACGTTTAAAAATTAATATGAAAAACATTGAACTCACCGCGTTGTATTGAGGTTAGCCCATAAATATACCACTCTCGTTAACCAGAGATTACATATTCAAAAGACGAATGTTTGGTTGGATAGAAAATTTTCAAAATTGCAACACAAGTAAGTACCTACTTAAGAATTTTATTATTTAGACATATTTTGAAAAAATAAATGTTTGGAATGAAATAATTTAAAAAAATGAATCATTCATTGTTTAGAGACAGTAGTCGTCGTCACAAGTAATGAATTTTGCTGTCAAATCAATTACGGCACATAAGAAGCAAGAATTCACAACTTCATAACTTTATTAGAAAAAAAATTCCGAGCATGGCCGGGTACAGATCAGCTAGTATGTAATAAAGAGTTTATAACAATGTTACTGCATAATCCGAATTAGAAACAAGCGTTTCTCTAGACGTCGTAATTGAACGCTTCTGAGCTGTGGTTGAATTGGGTTAACTATATTCGATAATCCATAATCTTTGTTGAGGTAATAATTGCGTACACCTCAAAGCCATTGTAGTGTTCCACGTGAATGCAATGTACTCCCGGTCTCGGTGCCAGTTCACTGGGCTCTTTCTCCTTTATGGTCTAGTTGTTCGTTGTTCAGCGTTGTTCCGGGTCTCCGTTGTCATCGTGAAGCTTCCTGGTTGCATTAGCTCGGGTCTGCTCTGTCGTTTTTCTCTTGTCTGCAGTCGTATTTTGAGTGTTGTGATGTTTTTATATGTTTGTCAGTGACAAAACCACAGAAAAAAATCTTAGTTTGAAAATGCTAGCAAAAATAAAACGAAATAGATTTTAATGTACGTCGTATTGTAAAATTTTTGTGTACAGTGCCAGGGAAAATTTCACCCTCTTCCTGTGTCAACTGTGGTTAGAGGTGCATAAATGTTAAAATAATCTTTTCTACCCAGTGAGCGGGCTGCCTATTGCTATTGTAGGGCGTTTATTTAATGTATTTCAAATAATTGTAAACTGTGTTTTATGTGCTAGCGGCACTTTCTGATAGCAAACGTATATCTAAACCCGCTCACTAATGTAATGGAGAGTATAATATGGAATTTGGGTGGATGAGATGGAGGGGGTCGCTGGAGGTCCAGCAGCCGAGGTTGGAGATGGAGGGATTTGAGTTTGATTCTAATTTAGAGTAAAATGTTTTGGCTAAATCTATTATATGTTTTCGAAGTAGAGGAATTTTCGAGCCCGTGTTATTATCCGATTTCTGACTTTTGGTGAATCGTTGGAGAAATGCATTCTGAATGATTCTAACCTTTTTGTATTCGAATTAGCCCATGATGCGTATGTTAATTTTGGTCGGATTTTCGATGTGTAAATGATAAGTTTGTTTTTTATGAAATGTACTTAGGTATTTTATCTTACTTTTTTTTAATGTGATTTTAATAAAAATAAAAATTCGTAATTTAGCTGTTCTTTGATTTCTACGTAATATATGTTATTATATAATTTATTTACGACCTCCGTGATACGGGTATTAGCCTTGTATGGGGTCGAGAGCACTAAAAAAATCGTAATAATATGTTTTAAAATAAAAAGATGTATCGCTTGGAAAATGACTACAAAATATTCAGTAAATTTTCTGAGTTCAAAATATATGTTTTTTTTTTAAATTAATACATAACGCCTCCCATTCACATAACAAACCCGGACCCGATCCCGATCACCAACCCGACTGCGGATCCGTCCACCCATGCTCATTCACTATGCGAGCCCTTAATCGGTGCTGAGTCGTTCACAGCCTACGGTGTGCGTCGGACGACCGGACCTTACGTCCTTCATCGTGAAAATCAAAATGTGCTCTTACATTCGGTGCAATTATGAAAAAAGAAGAAAATCTATTAATTTAAATAATATAACCGTATGTACATATACTATAATAATAAAAACAAAGGATTTGTATAGCGCAGTTTTGCGTTATTTCACTTCAAGTGCGCTTCTGCCGCAAATGTATCATATAGTTGGTACATTTGCGGCACATTCCCGAGTGGTAAATACTTCCATTATCTGAGACGAAACGTTGTTTGAAATGACTTTAGCCATGTTTGGTGATCAGATCATAATATCCAGATACTCTCCTATCACCTCTTTTCCCATCTCCTTTCCTTCCACACTACCTTCAGCCTCACAACATTGAACATAACCTATTTGGTGATGCCATAATCTCACTGACTCCAGACGGTCTGAAGCAGTTGAGATTCTTGTGCGGTACCCACATACAAAAATAGTGATAAGATAAGAGCTCTGGAAAAAATGTACGGCACAGCGTCTTTGGGGAAATTTTTCACAAAACGGCGCTATATAAAATATTATTATCTATTAAAAAATTACATTATTTTGGATAATTTATTGCTCCAAATGTTTTGAAGATTTATTTAGTATCGAGGCGACGTTATATAAATATTATTTTTGAACGAAAATAAACAAAGCACTAGACTTGAAACCGCCTCCAATCGCATCCGACTTACTAACCGTTTTTAAAGAGAACATATGGGAATGGATCGAATGATGGCCTTGACTAAAGAAAAGGAAGGTAAATCCGACCTTTTCGATGCGGTAGCTTCAGTTAGTACAGCCGGGCATGTTCGCCACTACCATACACGAACGGATAGGTTGGCGAACCCATGGGGACAAACCGATCCGGCGGATCGGTTCACCAGTGAATGGACCCCATAAGGCTTTATATATATCTTTGGTCTTAACCCAACTATGCCGAGATATAAAATTGGCAAAATATGAACGACTTAAAGAAGTAAAACCACCTTTAAATGTGTACCAGACGTAACGGCACACAAACGAACTATAGTGGGCAGCTGTTCCCGATCTGCCGAGAGGGCTGGAGGGGAGGGAAATACAACCTATCGTTCCCTTTACAAGGAGGAACGTTACCGACTTTCACGACTCTTGTTAATCTGCACAAAACTCCCTTTTTTGCAAAACTTCTTTGCTCGTACACAATATACATTTTTGTGCAAAACTCTCAATTTGTGCAGAGTCCTTTTGCACAAATTAGAATGATGATCTGCGGGCCTTGTCCGTGGTGATACGAGGGTCTGAGTCCAGTGAGTGGTGGTAGTCCGGGGTAGAAGTGAGTGGTTCGCCAACGAGTCGGCTCAGTGATCCGGATCTCCATACAGATTGAATGATTCGGCTCGCAATGAACGACCTTTACGTGATTGAGGTGATTTTTCACAAAAACGGCGCTATAAAAATAATCCGATTATTATTATTATTTCGGCTCGCGGATCTACACGGCTCGCGGATCGTCGCGGTTCGCTGATCTTTGCGAACGAGTGATCTGCGAGATCCGGTGTGATTTTGTTGAATTAACGGGTCTTACGGCTATCACTACTGATCCGAGTTGATCGTTCGATCACAGATACATGAAATTTATTATACATCATAATATAGGGATTCGTAATTCTAACACTTCAGTCGTGGCGTCAGCGCTCGGGCTACATTGAATTGTTTATTCTAACAAGAACAAGATTGAGCTTTTAACAATAACACAAATTAAAAGTATTATGTTCATTATTTATTTTGAATTCAATTTGAAAATCATTGCTATCTAATGAATAACAAAAACGACAACAAATTAACATAAACACTTATAGGTCACGTATAATCTTTAACTCCTTCTACCATTATTGTGAGCGGGGGGTTTTTCTTGTGCAACGATGACTTTACCGGTGAAGTTATTACCTAATGAAGATTTACGTTAAAAAATACATTTTCAGAATTCTACATTCTGTATTAAATCAAACAACGTATCAATAGTTTGTATAGTGGTAAGGGTGCTGGCAGACAACCGCCGGTTTCCGGCAGGCTTTCTTCGGCCGGTGCTATTATGTATGGTAATATACGCAAAGACCCGGTATATAACACGAACCTCTTTCAAAATCAAATTTATGACTCACAAAAAAAATCTATTGAACGTATTCAACATATTTCCTTCCCTTTTTGTGCAACTGAGTAATGTCAATTAATTTAAATCTCAGTACGTTTTCGTAAAAAGCAATTACTTGGCGGTTTTACATACATAATAAATACAACAAACACTTTGTTTTAAACAACAAATTTATTTTGAATTCATCACCGTGTCGGTTATCCCAAGCGTCGTCAGGGTAAAATTAAAAATTAAACAAAAATACATTGAGTGAGCATAAATATTGGTAAAAGAGGGAGACAAAATATAAAACAAAACAACGAAACAGTGAGACAGAGATATGCTTTCATGTTATAGAATGGGACATCATACAAAAAACAAAGTGATGAATTTATGATAAATGAGTGGTTCAAAACAAAGTGATAGTTAAATTTCATAAATATCAGTTGTTTCAATTGAATGAAATTTTGAGCAAAATCAACGTCGCATTAGTATCGCTCAGGAGTTGTTGAATGACGTCAACGATGATCAATATTTGCTCAAAAGCGTCATAACTGGTGATGAAACGTGGATATATGGTTATGACGTCGAAACCAAGGCCCAATCATCCCAATGGAAGCGGCCAGAAGAGCTAAGACCGAAAAAAGCACGCCAAGTTCGATCAAATGTGAAGGTTTTGCTCACTGTTTTCTTCGATTACAATGGCGTGGTTCATCATGAGTTCTTGCCAACGGGTCGTACGGTTATTAAGGAATACTACAAGGAAGTTATGCAACGTTTGCGTGAAGCAATACGGCTCAAACGATCGGAATTGTGGAAAAACAAATCATGGATTTTGCATCACCATAATGCACCAGCTCACACATCAATGCTTGTTCGTGATTATTTGGCCAAAAACAACACCGTAATCATGCCTTCAACCACCGTATTCACCAGATTTGGCTCCCTGCGACTTTTTCCTATTCCCGAAACTGAAGAGACCAATGAAAGGAAAGCGTTTTGCCACAATTGATGAGATAAAGTCAAAAATCGAAGAACGAGCTGATGGCCATACCGAAAAACGCATTCCAGAAATGCTTCGAGGATTGGAAGAAGCGCTGGCATAAGTGCATTATATCTGAGGGGGATTACTTTGAAGGGGAGAAAATGGATATTAATGAATAAATAAATACTTTTCGAAAAAAATCAAAATTCACCTTTTCTTTTGAACACACCTCGTAGATCTGCTGACCTCGGAGTAAGCTGTCTGTCACTTAAGTCTTGTCGGATACATAGTACAGATATATATTCTGACATCATTTCCTGCAATGCTGTTAACGTCAGTAATCAGTTTTTGAACTCTATTCTTTTAGGGCTTTGAAAACAATAAAAGCGATCCCTTAGATGTGGGGTTACATGACAATATTTAGATTCACCAAAATATTTCCTTGCAAATCAGCCCAGGTCGAAAAAAACCGGCCGGTAACCGGCGACAGTCTGCCACCGCCGTTATGGATAAACATTCAGGTTCAAAAGTATAGGCAGAATGATAAGAGATAATAATAATGTTATTTCATCCTCGCTCTGCGATATCCCCACGAGGTATGAGTCAACACAAAACTTACAGCCGGCACTAATCTGATCAAGCCTCGTACCGATTAGTAAATGGGTAATTAACCCATTTTCCTGTGTGAAACTAACATCGTACCACTCTCCGATAGAGAAGGCGGAGAGTCAGTCACTAATAAGTTTATTGTTACCTAGAATATATATTCACTTCGGTCGGCTGTCATTTATAACAATTTGGGAGGAGGATATGAGTACCGCCGCCCCGTCGGTCACTCCGAGTGGTTTGCTACATTTGGTGATTTAGCAGAGGTGGCAGGGTTCATGGGGTGAGGGTTGTGTAGGTCTTGGTGGCGGATTCGCCTGCCGGCCAGCTGCGTGGTGGGCCAGATCGAGAGAAACTGGTTGAGAAAGACCCCTCCACTTCTCCAGCCGGACTCTCTTGACCTATCGCTTTGCACCGTAGTGGGAGGGATAGAATAACGACTCTATCACTCCTGCTCACTGACTCCCAGATTCCTACCCATCCTTCTACATTTTTCCTTCCCAGAACTTCCTATCCTTCCTTTCCTTAGAAGGAGGGAATTTTTGGCGTCTTATCTGGAGTTTTTTTTTAAATTTAATGTACATCAAATTATTTAATTTGATTTACATTAAAATTAAAAATGAATTAATTTTCTACGAATTAAAAACAAAAACTATTAATAACTTATCTGGAGTTAATGAAAAAAATATAATAATTAAATAATGTATTTATTAATGTATATGCATATAAAATGTACATTTTTTTAAAATTATAACTATTATTGTTATAATTTTAAAATGGAGTTTATTTATTAAAAGAGTTCTGCTAGGTAATAATTATTACGCATTGTGGCTGTTTTGCCTTCCGAAGGCATTATCAAACTTTGGTGAAGCTACTTAAAGGCGATCTATTTATACTATTTCTATATAGGTGCCTACTTATATTTATCAAATCTTTTAACAGATTTCTTAATTGAGAAATGTGTTGATAGCTGAATAAACAATGTATAGCCTAGCTGATGCTACCAAAACAAGCATTATACCGCTCATATTAGGAAATGAAATTGAATTTTAAATTTCCGGTCGGTAAGAAAAGAAACTCTACAGAGATTGCAGGAGAGCAAATTCCCACTCTGTCCCAAGCTACCGACGGATGACTAAAGCTTCCCATGATTATATGTCAACAGGGATTCCCCAAATCTGTTTTGGCGTGTTCGTAATACTTTTGTGATTGAAAAGAATTTAAAATTGAAATAAATTAAAAATGTTGGTAGATTCTTACGGTACGGGAATTTAAAACATTCTGTTGATTTTCAATGTTCTAGGGCACGAGGAAAATCATCTTTTGAAAATAAAGTGAAATTTTTTTTTAAATAATTTGATGTCATTAGGTGAGGTGGTATTCGTTTCACAATTTTCATTTTTACTTAAATGATATTTCAAGCTTAAATTGGAATTTTACCTCGAACTACTGTAATACTTCTTTAATAAGGAACTACAGTCCAATTTTTTTTATCAATAATGGACGTTCAAACTTAAATAGCAGCATATTCGTTTTTTTCTAAAGTGGTTCATGGTTAAAATATCTACCAAATCTATGGATGGTCGGTTTTGATCAGTTTTCAAGTAAGAATGTCAAATTTCAAAACAAGGATGAGCTTTACCGTACATAATTGTATATTCTATTCATGGTAAACCATAACTAAACATATGAAATAAAATTATGTACACTTTTAGAAACTTTAACTCAAAGAATAATAACATTATTGACCATTAACATCATTATTATATCCGAATTGATAATCGGTTTGATCATGAATACTCTAATTTCCTTCATGAACAATTGTTAGTTTTTATTGAACAACAATTATAGAGCTTAACGTTACCCAAATCTAGTTAAAATTTTGCCAAAACTAAAAAAATACGTTTCCTATTTAAAATACAAAACAAAATCGAGAAATATTTTTTTTCGTACTAAACGAAAAACAGAATGCTCACGTGACGTCAGATGTTCCAAATGCAATGGTACCAACATAACACGGTGTTTTGATGGACTGATTTTTTTTATTCAGTTTTAAATAACGATTTATAAATTCTACATATAATTGTATATAATAAAAGTTAAAATATATTCTGCTGATCCATATTAATATATATATTTTAAAGCCATTATATTTTTCACTGGAGTTCCTTATCGTTATTATAATTTACAAATGGATTTTTTTTCCTTTTTCTTTTCTGATTTCTACAAACCTTGTGTTTAATTACTAGTTGCTCTCAACGAATGTGGTTAAATATTATTATTATTCCCAAATGCTGCATTTTATGCTTGCAAACTGATATTTCAATTATTTTTTCTTCATTATTCCTTAAATTTAAATCATAATTTGATGCATATGATTTAATATTTTTAATTAATTTGTATTATTCCAAGTCTTTTTTATATCAAGGAAAAAATATAATAAAAAGAGGAATAATTCGAAAATCCGCATTATTTCTATCTTGCAACACTAGCCCCCGGTAGCTTACTACCCAGTGAGCGGGCTGCGTATTGTGACTGTAGGGCTTTTATTTATTTTTATTTCGAAGAATTGTCATCTGTGTTTTATGTGCTAGCAGCACTTGTTGATAGCAATTTTGTATTTAAGCCCGCTCGCTTAATGTAATGGAGGGTACAAGATGGAATTTGAGCGGAGACGGTGTGGGTCGGGAATGTTGTTTTAAATTAAATCATTCCAAATATTATTATTCAATTAAGTTACTTATACAGTTCAGTTAACCTAAACTAACCTTCCCTGAACTATCCTTACCTTACCTGGCTCAAACTAAGCTAACCAACCCAAACCAAACAAACTAAGCCTAGCCTAACCCAACCCAATTCATCCGAACCTAACCTAGCCTAACCAAACCTAACTACCCGTGAGGTCATCATAAACTAAAACATAATATTGTCTGATGTAAATGCTTACATGAATCTAGCCAACCACATATCCCTTATGTTTTATTTTCACGAAACGGCGCTAGGAAAATGTTTTATTAAAAATACACATTTGTATTATATTCATTTTTATAACACACGTTACAAAAATAAATTTAGATATCAAATTAATAAATCGGTAATATTATTGCAAGATGCACTCTACTAAGTGTTCTTTAAATTTAACTCAACGCATGTGTTACAGTTGGTAAATATCTAGTACGGAGTAGAAGTATTTTTATTTATGTAAAGACATACAACAATATTGCATTCCAATGAGCTATCAATTCAATTCATTTTGGGACTGTTCATTTTTGCTACATTATATTAAGTTAAACAAAATTTTCAACGCAAATATGTAAATGAAAATATAAATAAAATAAAATATCTCTTGACATGTGCACGAATTTATTGTTACTCGGATGATAGTACAGTTCATGGTAGCTTTTTGTTTGACAAGCCCCCAAATGGCACCCAACTCCAACTGCTCAGAAGGCTTTAAAGCAGAGAATGGACGGTTACCTCGAGAGTCTCCTCTTGGGGTAAGAATAACCTCATCTAATTTAATGTTTCAAAGACCCAATCATATCTGATTACGTCTGCCAAGGATCAAAATGACAATCTAATATCCTTTAATGGAAGCAATATTCCCAACAAGCCCTCCATTGATATGCTTGGTGTAACCTTAATTGACCAGCTCGGGTATGGGGGCTCCATTGAAGCCAGAGTAAAGTTAGCCTCTCAGAAGCTGGGCGTATTGAACAGAGCCCACAGCTACTTAAAGAGTACACAACTGCAGACCCTGTACAAATCACAACTGCGCCCCACTACAGAATTTGGCAGCTACCTCTGGCCGGGAGCCCCAAAATATCTGAAAAAAACCCTTGACTCTGTGCAGAAACGGGCAGTCCGTTTGATAGATTCGCCTATCTTAACAAACGGATAGCAATCTTTGGAGTACAGACGTCAGGTGGGAATGCTGTCATTGTTCAACCGATATTTTAATATACTCCGAGGAACTAGCGTCATTGATCCCTTCGGCACCGGTGGATAGTCGGAAAACACACCAAACGCGCGCCAAACATTTTCAAATGGTTAACATTTATCACATGAGAACGGGTCGCTTCTACAACTCGTTCTTGTGTTCGACAACTCGGCTGCGGAATGATCTGCTGGCCTCTGTGTTTCCTCCATCCTACAACATGGCTCTCTTCAAGACCCAACTTTGCTCCTTCCTATCCTCTAAAAGACCCTGCACACAGCATCCCCAATGATGATATTGGCCTTGAGGGAAATTATTTCCCCCAAGGCCTCCTGTGTGGAGTTACTATAAAAAAATTATATATATATATTGTATTTTTGTCATATTTGCTATTTAAGTGTAATTACTTAAAACATATATGTTTATATTTTATCATCATATATTAAATCATTTAAATTTTGCAGTTAAATTTATTTTGCAATGTAAATTAGTCGTTTTTAATTTAAATTTAAGCCATAATATGCCATCATAATGCTAATTTTAACACGTTTTAATTGTTCATAGTAGATGTGACAATTTTTTTTAACCACCTAATAATTGCTAAGGTTGTCCCTAAAATCGCTTAAAATCGATTTATTTAATGGCCCATCTTTCATGAAAAAAGTTTGAAAAAACTAAATATTTCAAATCCGTGCAAGACATTTGCTATACTTTTTGATAAAAAAAGATCATTTGGTTTGGGTAAGAATTTTGGCCTCAAATCCAATTCTGTTTTGTACGAAAGAGGCCTCGCAGTCGTTCCTCTTAAAATGAAAGGCTACATAAAAATTATACGTGAATATAAAAAATAAAACTGTTTTTTTTTTCAGTCATATACCCACAAAAATTACTGTATTTTGCATTGTATTTAATACGAGAAATTAAATCTATTTTCATAGGAAAATCAATTATTTTATCTCTCTTTTTGACGTAGGTACAGAGGATGCAATGCCACATACCCCAAATCCTGACATAACATATGATTCATTCCCATTCATACATACTCCTTTGCTTTCTCCTCCTTGACGTCTCTCATACATATCTTTTATAACGTCTCTACCCTCGCTAGAACTAAACTTTCCTTTTAATCGTGTATTACATACATTTGTACATTTGTTTCGGTGACAAGATCTGACCAGCCAAACACTTCCCAACCATCTTCCTACCCATCTCCTTCCTCTCCACAATCCCAACTCCCTTCAACTCACAACATATCACAATTGTGAATTCCATAGTCCTACGGAGTTGGAAATCTTGCGGAATAAGTGTTCAGAAATTAATCAAATAGGTAAAAAATAAAAATTATGTGTAAATTATTAACCAATGGATAATATTCAGCATTGCCAATCCGGAGCTGTGACTTCATTCGACTTTTCTTCGCAAATAAACCTGCTTTATTAAAGTATTGTCTCAACAAAGCAGCACAGATTTATAAAACAAAACGCCATCCCATAATAACATCGTAGAATCTCGTTTGCGGAGCGCGAAATGATAGTTATTTCCTCGGAACACCTCTTCTGTCCAATATCTTAGGGTGGCGATTCGATTTTCGATAATGCCCATACAAATGTATGACACTTCGGAGTGTTCGCCGGACCGAAGCAATTCCTGAGTAGTTCGTAAAATATAATAATATATCATACTGTCTCCTCGCTGTTAAATTCTGCTTCAAACATCTCAAACACGCGGAGAGGGTCGGGGGAAAAAATGAGAGACAGACGAAAAATGAAATACGCAACCCTTTTCGGGCAGTTTTCTTCTTGCGGAATGCTGCCCATGCCACTGCGCTGTCATATTCCATTGCAAGTTTTTTATAATGCTCTGTTCACATAGCAAATAATATATGGACATGTACTAACACGCAAGGGGAAGAAACTAAAATGAGAGGGGCGGGGGGCGAACTTGACATCCCGCCAATTTAAAAAAAACAGCTAGTAAGTAAAAAGATTCTGCTTGTTTTTCAAAAAGCAGAGAAGTTTTGTTAGGGAATTTAGTTTGACCATTGTATAAGTGTATTGTAATTTGTTTAGAGGAGTCAAAACCACACGAAAGGAAAGTGGACGGCAGTACAACAAAGTTGGTGCCAAAGTGGGTGTCACATGACTTTGACGTGTATTAGAGCGAGTATATCAATTCTGACGTCGGTGGCATTTCCTTTTTATTTTATTTTTAATTTAATATTTTATTTAATACAGAGACTAAATACCAAATCAATCCGCCCATCTCTCGCCTACATATACTTGGAAACAAATTCACCTCTGCTATAGATATATTTAATATAAGTTTACCGATGTTTAAAAGATACCTGAATGATATTGTTGTGTTGCGATGATTATAAGATCATCGCATAAAAGCTATTGTATAATTCTCTTTTTTTTATTATCTTTTTTCTTATCTACAATCCTAAAACTTTTTCCTCTTTTTTTCTTTCTCTATGTCATGCACTATATTATGTATTATGCAATTTCATACATTTTTACGTAATCTGAAATACAAAAACACGTAGATTTTTTCTTTCCCTATGTCATGCACTCACATTATATATTACGCACTTGTGTATTATGTATTATGTAGACCAGGCTATTACTATTTTTATTTTTTAAAAAAAAGAGTATTATCTACAAATTAAAAACCTTTCCATTTATAACTTTTCTGTAATATACATATGTATCATAAATATGTTACATTTATATACCTACTGTGTATCATGTTCGTTTTTTTGTTAACTTAAAAGCTTTTTTTTCTTTCTGTACACAAAATCATTTAAATGTTTAAAAGCCCACCACGCTAATCGATTTGATTTGATAAAAGCTCCGCACTCTAAACAGTTCTCAGCCGAAATGGATAAGCTGCTTATTTAATTAGTCCACTGCTTTAAAAAAACCTATTTCTTTTTTTTTTGTTTCACTTATCTGTCATCGCAATACTAATTGAATTCGTATTCTTAAATAATTTTATCAAAGACATAATATGAAACCATTGGCTGACGGGCCAACCCGTATTTACCTCGTGAATATTTTTTGTTTTGATGTTTATCGCCCGGAGGTTGTATGTAAAAAAAAATGCTTGTCAAGCTTTTAAAAGGCCACCCTCCGTGACTCGGGGTGATCTTGTTATTTACTGCTTTGTTTAAAATGGGGAAAAGTATAAGAAAGAGCTGAAATGAGAGCAAACCACCTCGTCTGCTGCAGACATCCCTGTCCGTGAATGAAAGAAAATTAGGAGCTATCATCCCTTCACCCCTTCCTGTTTGTCCTTTTCTAAAAGGAGACCTAGAATTGTTTTGACATCGTGAAAGAACCATTAAAAACGAAAAACTCCTGTTTTGTTACTTGGGAATAATTAACGGAATATAACGATGAAGATTAATTGGACATTGGCACTGAACAGACATACCGGTAGAAGTTTTTTGTGAGCTTGTCTGTGTGTCTGGAGTGAGGTCAAATTTTTCTTACTTCGGGTGACATTAATTAAATATTTTTCTGATATCGAAGCCTGTCTGGGGACTTGAAGGTATGTTCTGTCCTCTGAGCGCTGATAAGAATATTGAGTCCAATGAGATGGGTAAGTTTCAAAACTGTACATTTATTTTATGTGTGTTTTAGGTGTTTATGGGAAAAACAATTACAGCGATATTTTTATTAATCGTTTTTGTGTTCAATTCATAAAACTCATTATTTTTAAAAACCCGTCAAATTAAAATAGTGTGGGAGTAAATAAAATCATATAAATAAGTCGTCATAATGTGGATTATCCGCAGTTGTCACAATAATAAAAACTAAGAATTGTTGCAGAACATAATAATAACATTATTAAATTTGATTTACATTAATTCAAAAAATAATAATAATTAAAAAGAAAGGTGTTTGTTATTTTTTTATAATAATTGTTATGAAGCAATTCCCTCACAACTAAAGTCGACAAACTACCCCGGAATTATTTAAAAACAAGGTTGACAAACCACCCCGGAATTATTCGAAAACAAGCACTAGTTTTCTTACGTTTGGCTAATGGGGGCTAGACGAAGGTTAGACCCTCGTTTGGGGGCGGAGCACCACAAGGCAGTAGCCGCGTCGGCATGGACCGGAAGAAAAAGGGCTGATTTTAGATTTGGACCTGTCTAGAGTGGTCGAGCCTTCATCACTTGAAGTTTTTCCAACAACCGGTATCGTTCCAAATCTTACTTATTTATTTCTCTTCCTTTTTGCTAAAACAGAAATAATCTAAAATCAGTCAATATTTTCATTCTACCCTTAAAGGCGTCCACAGAAAGATTAAAGCTTTTCCTAGAGCATTAGAATCAAGCTATCCCAAATATATGCAAGGTATTATTTATAGCAAAAGAGAAGGGTTTTTATTTAAATTACCTATTCCTACATCTACTTATATGTATGTGTTTTTATTTATATCCACTAAAAGCGGTGATTTCTCAAATTGTCCATAAACGAACTGAGAACACGATTTAAATATATATATGTGTATCTGTATATACATTTATATACCCTGAGAAAGGGCTAGTCGGGAATATTCTATATACGAGAAGTAGATCTATTGGTGAACATTACTAAGATTACAATTCAAACATCCTCACGAACCGGATCGAGAGATTCCGCTATGTAACATTATTTACTGAAAAAAAATTATATTACAGGGGAATGTATATTGTCCTTCACGCTAGAAGTTCACCTGTGTTGTGGAGAACATTTCTCAAAGGTAAATTAATCTAGTAAAGTGGAAGACTTACAAAGTAAAAACATGTACTAATAAAGCAAAAACATTGAAGAAAATAATAATAACAAATCGCAAAACGAAACATGCAAAAATATTCGGGTAGTACTTTGCAAGACTTGGTAAGTCTTAAATTTGAACTACCTATGATTTAATAAAGATGACCGGATGGATTGAGGTAGGAATAGCTCAGTGGATTAAAGCAAAGGGTCCCAGATAGACCATGAAGACTTGAGTTCGAGTCCAGTTACTACTGCCATATTTGCCTTATTGTATCTTTTCGGTTTTATGTTTCATTTTGAAAGTTTTTTTTTAATATATTCAATGGCAAACACATATTTCAATGAGGTTTATAAGCTTCAATAAGTTATTCTAAAAAAAGAAATAATATTATTTTTTTCTTTAAATGTTAATTTTATTACTGAAATGCATGTTCAAATTTATGACTGTTTATGTAGCATGGAGGCGTTAAGCGTATTTTATTGCGCAAATAAAATAAAATCCAGTGACTAATTTGCCACATTGTTCCTCATTGTCCACCTTACTCCGCTTGCGCCTGTCGTAGTCCAATCTATACAATATACTCTGTACAATATGCACATTAAACTATACGATATGCTTTATGGTCGAGATTCCCAAACTGTGGTTCATACGCTAAAAAAAGGGTGGATAGTTTCTGTTTTTTTTTTGTGTAATGCTCGTACGTTCGACAAATGATTTGTAAGAATTTTATTTTAAAGTTTAAAGTTCCATAAAAGCCGTCTTTGTAAAAGTTGTATGATATCATAATGATTCAAATAAGTAAAAATATTTATGAACTGTTCATTCGGCAGAATCTTTGCTCGTTTGATAGCTTTAAAATTAAATTGCATTTGCTAACTAACTAAAGGCGGACCGCCAAACAACTCGATCTCGGCATCCACTTCTCCCTTCATTCACATTCATTGATCGTCTCATACATTATCTGCCGTTATCCTGACTTCTGACATGGCCCGACTCGAGTATTTGATACACTTGTTCGTGGCATGTCTTCCTAGGGCTACTTCTTCATCCATTCACATTTTCCTTTCGCTCCTTTATTCGTTCATTCGTTCTCCATGCCAAAACCATCTAAGCGTCGCTTTCTTATTCTTACTCATTACACTTACATCAGCTCTGCATTCTTTGCGAATATCAACATTTTTCACATGATCATTACTACACATTTTCTCATTTCTACAACATTCAGTCTACTTTCATCCTTCCTCTGCCAGTTCCAGGCCTCACTGCCGTACATCAGGGGTTGGTATCAGCATTTGATTGTGGACTACTAGCTTCGCATAATATTATGAAGATATTCTTTAAACAAGTACAACTATGGATCATTTTACTAGAGAGCAAAAAAGTTTTGCCACGAGGAAGACATTCAGGGCTGTCAAAAATGTACTCATATGCTGAGATTTGATGCAAATCCTCATATTTACTGGCATGATCTATACATGGTGTATCAGAATTTTGCCGACAACTCTTAATCTGTGATTCCTTAGGGTATTTAGAGTAAAAAATGTAAGATGACATTTTCCACCTAAAAACGTAAATAAAACAGCAGATACTGACGGTCGGGGTGGGGGGTTGGGCGGTTACTCGACTCGGTGGCCAGTGACGATATATGAAAGGATATTTTTTGTTTGATTTAACCAAAAAAGAAACTTCACCTGACCCCCAAAATTTCATTTGCCTTTTTTACTACAAAAAATACACCCTCTATAATAAATCAGTTCAATTTTAATATCTTATATGTATACTAGGTGATGTGTACCCGGCATTGCTCCGATTTTTTTTCTGGAATTAAGTTATGAAGTTGTGAATTCTTGCTTGTCGTTTGGATGCCATAATTGATTGTCCGGCGAAAAAAATGATTGTGATGACTATTACTATCTCTAAACAAAGAAAAATTTATTTAAAAATTGTATTTCATTCCAAACAATTATCTGTGGCTAACCAGAGTGGTAAATCTATGGGCTAACCTCAATACAACATGGCGAGTTGAATGTTTTTCATACTAATTTTATAACGTTATGGCAACAGTTTAACATATTGGATTACATTCAAACTACTCTTTAAGCCTTTCCGACACGAATTAGAATAAACTGTAGTATTTTCAGCTAAACCGGTCGAACAATTTTCGAAAAAATGGGGGACAAACAGACAAACATTATTTTTTTAATATATGGAGATATTCCTTTTGTGAGACTGTTGAAAATGATTTAATATCAAATAAAATAAATTATATAGCTATCTCTACATAGGAAAGGAGTAAGAAGTGTGGTCACGAAGAATGTTGCCGAGGCGAAATATTGGCCAAGAATCGTGTCTGAAACGATTGGCAGGCGCCGAGAAAAGCGCTACGGGGCCATATTTACATGCCTCTCCACTCGCGCCATACACCTAGAACTGGCTGCGTCGCTGAGTGCTGACTCGGCCATCATGGCCCTGCAACGGATGGCGGCCCGCCGAGGACAACCAGCAGTGATGTACTCCGACAACGGTACCAACTTTCATGGAGCGAACAATGAAATCCGAGATGCCGTGGAGTCGCTCAGCCAAGACGCAAGGATGCAGGATACCCTAGCCATACAGGGTATCGAGTGGCGCTTTACCCCACCTCTGAGTCCCCATATGGGGGGAGCCTGGGAAAGGCTAGTACGTTCAGTGAAGCGAGCCCTAGTAGCTACACTGAAAGAAAGAGCCCCGAGAGAGGAGACACTTCTTACGGCGCTTGCAGAAGCCGAGTTCGTGGTCAACAACCGACCCCTGACCCACGTCTCGGTTGATCCGAGAGACGAGGAGCCCTTGACGCCCAACCACTTTCTAATGGGGTCAGCGGGAAAACGCCCTCACCTGTCACTATATGACAAAAAGGAGGAGGAGGTTTGCCTCCGCCGCCAGTGGCGCATAAGCCAACAGCTAGCAGACATGTTCTGGAGGCGGTGGCTTCGTGAATACCTCCCCACCATGGCCGCCCGGCAGAAATGGCACCACCGGGCCGACCCCATCAAAGAGCACGACTTGGTGGTCATCATGGACCCCGCTCTACCCCGAAACAGCTGGCCACGCGGACGTGCAATCGAAGCTAAGCCCGCCGCTGACGGACAAGTAAGAATTGTCCGCATACAAACCGCCACCGGCATCTACGTGCGCCCAGCGGTCAAAGTCGCGGTCATACTCCCGGCACCGACGCTCGCACCAGCTTCATCACCCGCATCAGCTTCAACACCCGCATCCGCTGCGACACCCGCATCCGCTGCGACACCCGCATCCGCTGCAACACCCGCATCCGCTGCGACACCCGCATCCGCTGCAACACCCGCATCCGCTGCAACACCCGCATCCGCTGCGACACCCGCATCCGCTGCACCACCAGTACCAGCTTTGACGCCCGCACCGACCCACGCCAGCCCGAGGGTGCCGATGAGGACCGCCCTCCGACGGCCCAGAGGGACTGGCCGGCGAGGTCACCGCCGGAGTACACGTCTTCACAGCTAGGCACAGACGTTACTGCACCGAGGGGAGAATATACCAGACGTGACTATCAAAGTTTGTAATACCCTCCATTTGCATAACATCAACCAGTACATAACTCAGTGGGTGGTACGACTAGATACGAAATCAACTACTGAGTTCGTGCAGTTTCGAACGAGAGACGACTCGATACGTTCTCGATCGAGCTGTCATGTAGTACTGGTCAGGCTCATAACAGACGACCTGACCACAAACGAGAGAGAAAGAGAGAAGCGACTAGATACGCGTCTCTGTCTTGTTTGTTTGTCTGCACAAATAATTAATTGTGCAACGCCCGACTTTAATTTTAACCTGATAGAAGCGACTAGATACGCATCCCTATCTTGTTATGTTTGCACAAAAGAGGATTTGTGCAAACGCCCCATTTCAGTACATATTGGCTTTCGACAAGCGTAGTTCCGGGGTTTTCGAGGAAGTGATGATGACAGTGCACGTCATCGTTTTCTTTTTCCTACGCCCCTGAACCTCGTTTTCGTCCCGAGACGCTACTGGGTGCTAACGGGACATTTCTCCGACCCCCGCCACCCCTACGGTCGCTCCCGGCGACGGTCCCAAAACAGAGCGGGCTCTCATTGGTCGAGCCCCTCTGATCCACAAAAAACCTTTCAAAATTATTGTTCTACCAAAATTGTCTGTCTTTGTAAGCGATTCCTGCGGCCGCGGTGACTGATCTAAATAAACGATCTTTTCTGATCTGTTCATTGGCACCCGCGGAATCGAGTAAACTTACTTAATTTATGTATGTACAATGCATTTTTTTGTTATTTGACGGCAAAGTATCACCTGTCCTACTTTGACCCCCATGACATACTTTGTAATAATTTTGGCTTCCTTAATAAAAATAGGTGAAGATTGCAATAGGCTCAATTCAAGCAGAAGGTCGTGATTGACATCCTAATTTTTTGATCAAGTCGATCCAAGGTTGACAGAGTCTACGGCAGCTCGCGACATATTCACGAGTTCAAACTGCCCGATTCGCCGCACGGTATCGCACCGAAGTACTTGAACGACGAGTTCATTTCTAAAATTCAGAGTATTCTCACGGATTCAACACGCCTTCTACCTACTTCGCCTGCATCTTCACCCGGCCTGAAAACCGACCGTGACTTTCTCTTCGCCCTCACCACCTCCTTGCAAGAAATCGTTTGCCTTTTTTAAGGCATTTCTCCCTTCCTTCCTACCCTGCTCTGAAGCGTCGAAGTGGCCAACCTGATCTTCTTCTTCTAAAACGTGCGCAAGAGTTTACAGATCTTGTCCCGTACATGGTCCTTCTTGAGCCAGGATCTACTTCACGCCTTCACGACTACTAGTGACGTCTTCTCGCCTTCACGCCTTCAGTGACGTCTTCTCGCCTTCACGCCTTCAGTGACGTCTGCACGCCTTCTCGCCTTCAGTGACGTCTGCACGCCTTCTCGCCTTCAGTGACGTCTGCACGCCTTCTCGCCTTCTCGCCTTCTCGCCTTCAGTGACGTCTGCACGCCTTCTCGACTACAAGCGACGTCTGTACGTCTTCGTGCCTTGTACGTGCCGAGATGCCTGCACGTCGCAGCCGTCGAGGGGCCTCGAGCTCGGAGTCTCAGCCCGAGTCCACCGCTGTGCCCGCCGCTGTGCCCGCTGCGATCGCCGCCGCGCCGCCTGCCGCCGCGTGGCCTGCCGCCACGTGGCTTGCCGCCGGGCCGTCTGCCGCTGCCCCACCCCCTCCTGCGCCCGCCCCTGCGCCCGACGCTGCTCCCGCCGGTGCGCTCGGCGCTGCTCTCGGCGCTGCGCTCGGCCCTGCGCCCGGCACTGCGCTCGGCGCTGCGCTCGGCCCTGCGCTCGGCGCTGCGCTCGGCCCTGCACTCGGCGCTGCGCTCGGCGCTGCGCCCACACCCACCACTGCGCAGTCCTCCGATGCCGAGAACAACTCCTCCACCACAGAGGACACCGTGAGGCAGCTACAAAGGGAGATGCGCGCCTTGAGGGAGCAGCATGCCAAGCAGCTTGCCGCGCTATTGTCAGCCATGCAGCCCGCCAAGCAGGACGGACCCGCAGTTGTGCAGCCAATCCCCGAGCCGGTACGAGCACAGATGACCGACGCAGAGGCGCGTGCTTTGCGAGCCCCGGCTGAGGGGTACCCCCTCCCCGCTGCAACGTTCGGCCCCGCTGTGCTCCCTTGCCCCGCAGCGCCGGCCGGACGCTACGCCGAGCCACTGCCGTATGCCGAGCCGCTGCCGTACGCCGAGCCACGAGCCCGCCCACTCTACGCGCAGCCCTATGCAGAGCCGTCTACCTCGCAGTTGCACGCGGGGTCCCAGCCCGTCGACATCGGGCATCCCAGCTACTCGCCGCTGTTCCCGCCGCAGCCTACCGCCGACGAGACTGCCCGGCATACCAGAGAGTGGGTCCAGCAGGGCGAGGACCCTACCGTGGCACGGATCGGCGCTATGATTGCCGAGGCGATCCGATCGACACGCGTACCAGAGAGCCCCCGCCCGTCCGTTGAGGAGGATGTCCGGATGACTGCCCTCATTGCTCGACAATCTACAGCCAAGGACCTCCCCACGTTCTCCGGGGACCCTCTCGAGTGGCCTGCCTGGATAGCGCAGTACCACCAGTCGACCAACACCTGCAGGCTGACATCCAGCGAGAACCTCATCAGACTGCAGCGTGCGCTGAAAGGCAGGGCCCGGGAAGCTGTCTACTCCCTCCTGCTGGACCCCGAACAGGTCCCAGAGATCCTGGCCACCCTCGAGACGCGGTACGGTGGCTCAGGATCCATCGCCAACCTTATGCTAAATAAGGTGAAGAAGCTGCCGCACCTGTCAGCGGAAGCTTCACTCGAGGAGATCGCCGACTTCTCTGGGACGGTCCAGAACTTGGTGGCCTTCCTGCGAGACTTGAGGACGGAGGGCTACCTCACCAACCCCGCCCTACTAGCCGACGTCACCGCCAAGATGCCCTGCACCCTGAGGATGTCTTGGCTGCTCGAGTTGCGCCAGCTAGGCCACTCCACCCCGGCCACACTATTGCAGCTCTCAATGTTCCTGCGAAGCGTCGCGAAAGTGATCCCGATTAGCGGCATGCTCGACCCGGTTCGACCGAATCGAGGGCGCCGCGAACAAGTGTTAGTGAACGCGGCGGCCGCGCCCCCGACGAGCGCGGCTACGCCCGGACCCAGGAAGCGTGCCGCGACCGACTCTGCCCACCGGTCTTCAGCCGGAAAAAGGGCGACAGTGCGAAGTGACAATTGTGCGCAGTGCAACAAGTTCCACGCCATTCGGGATTGTGCGGTATTCGCCGGGAAATCTGTCGCCCTCCGCTGGGAGACCGTGCGCGCAAGTAACCTGTGCCGAAAGTGCCTCGGTCGACACCACTCGAGGGAGTGCAAAGTGAAAGTGTGGTGCGGGGTGGGGGAGTGCCGGCATCCCCACCATCGGTTGCTCCATGAAGTGCGAAAAACGGAGCCGGTTGTGGGTGAAATAAACTTATGACGCCGAAATACAGACGATAGCGTACTGCTGAAAATTGTGCCGGTTGTGCTTCGCGGGCCCGCAGGGAGTGAAGTGTCAGTGTTCGCGCTGTTAGATGAGGGCTCTACCGTGACCCTTGTAGACGCCGAGATCGCGATGTTGACCGGTGCAAGCGGTCCGGTCCGTGCCGTACGGCTTCACGGAGCAAAGGGCATGTGCACCTCCGACGCCCGCTCCCGACGTGTGAAGCTGACCATCAGAGGCGCAGGGTTGAACACGACCTTCTCCATCACCGCGAGCACCATAGCCGAGCTGAACCTGCCGGAGCAGCAAGTGCCAGGACGACGCATCACCCCGAAGCTCTTGATCGGGCAAGACAACGCCCACCTGATTGTATCAAGAGAGGTCCGTGAGGACAACACTACGCGAATAGTGTCGCGGACCGCTTTAGGGTGGATCGCTCACGGGGGAACAAACCCTGGCGCTGACGGCCCAGCCACTACTCTGGCCCTGCAAGCAGAAACCGCCGCGGACGCTCGCTTGAGGGAGTTGGTGAGGACAAACTTCGCCATCGACTCCCTCGGCGTTACATCAGCAGCTCGGGTCAATGCTCAAGACGCAAGGGCACTAGCGATGATGGGAGAGACCACCCGCCCCCTCGCTACCGGGAGGTGGGAAACCGGACTCCTGTGGAAAGACCCGACAACCGTGCTACCCGACAACCGGCAGTGCGCACTGAAGCGGCTACAATCTCTCGACAAGAAGCTGGCGGCGGACCCCACCCTGGCGGCCGCGTACGCCGACAAGATGTCACAACTTGTCGCCAAAGGCTACGCCAGGAAGCTTTCAACCCACGAGGCATCATTACCTGCCCCGCGAAAGTGGTACCTTCCTCACTTCGCGGTGACAAATCCCAACAAGCCGGGGAAAATCAGAATCGTCTTTGATGCCGCCAGCCGATGCCGAGGGACGTCTCTGAATGACCAGCTGATGACCGGCCCTGACTTGCTGTCCTCACTCCTGGGGAACCTCCTTCGCTTCCGAGAGGGAAATGTGGCCATCGCTGCAGATATACAAGAGATGTTTCTGCGCATCCACATCAGGAGAGAGGACCAACCCTCCCAGCTGTACCTCTGGAGGTCGCCTGGCACACGGGACCCAGAGACGTACCAGTTGACATCTATGATGTTCAGGGCGACATGTTCCCCCAGCAGTGCCCAGTACGTGCGAGACAGAGTGGCCGGGCACTACGAAACCGAGCACCCCGCCGCCGCAGCAGCCGTTCGTTCCAAATTCTATATGGACGACTATTTGGACGCCGTGGATAACGTACACGAGGCTGCCGCACTGGTCCAGAGCGTGAAGACCCTCCTTGCAAAGGGAGGGTTCAACCTGACCAACTGGGCCTCCAACAGCCCGGCCGCTATAGCACGGATTCTCCCCGGTGAACGAGCAACCGCCGCAGTGCAGATCAACAGCGGGACCACGGGGACGGAGCGCGTACTGGGACTGGTCTGGGACCCGTCGACTGACCGATTTCTTTACACCTTTCTCGACGCGGTCAGCCCCCAAGAAGCCACACGGCCTACGAAGAGGCAGCTCCTATCCATCATCATGAAAATCTTTGACCCGGTGGGTTTCGTCGCCTGCCTCACTATTCGGTCGAAGATTTTACTGCAAGCCGTGTGGCGCTCGAGCATCAGCTGGGACGACCCCATCGCCCCTGAGCATGCCGAGCGATGGAGGGACTGGATGAGTCTGCTGAGGGAAAGCAGCGTGTCCATCCCGAGACGGTCACTCCGACACAAGCTGAGCAACGTTACACTGCACCTCTTCAGTGACGCGTCCGAGCAAGCCTGCTGCGCCGTCGCCTACTTCGTTGAGGAAGTGCAAGGCGCGCCGCGAGCCACCTTCATCGCAAGCAAGTGCAAGGTGGCGCCACTCAAACCGCTATCAATTCCCCGCCTCGAGCTGCAGGCCGCTCTCATGGCGGCTAGACTGGCCAAGACTATTAAATCTGAAAGTCAGGCACGAATATGCAGAACCGTCTTCTGGACCGACTCGACCACTGTGCTGTGTTGGCTACGCACCGACCCACGGACATACTCCGCCTTTGTGGCGAATCGGTTGGGCGAGATCGACGAACTCACCAACATAGCTGACTGGAGGTGGGTACCAACCAAACAAAACCCCGCTGACATCGGCACCCGAGACTTGGCACTACCCGACCTGTCCCTGCAAGGAGAATGGTTCTGCGGACCTGCTTTCATCACGAAACCTGACGAGGACTGGCCCGAAGAGCGCGCCCTCACCACGAAGCCCGATGACTCGATTCTGGAGACTAGGCCCCAATATGTCGGCCTCATATCCACGGCCGGGGAGGCCCTGCCCGCTATCGAGAGGTTTTCCTCATGGTACCGCCTCATCCGCGCCACAGCATGGATACTGCGCTTCATAAGGCGTTGCCGGATGGGGTCGGGCCGACCTACCGAAGGCCCGCTACGGGCCGAGGAGCTCAAGGAGGCTGAACGCAGATGGGTGATCAGGTCCCAAGAGAATGCCTTCACCCCCGATCTTCACAACATACAGCACGGCCAGGCGCTGCCCGCCGCTAGCCGCCTAAACAGCCTGACGCCTTTCCTCGGCCCAGACGGAGTCATGCGGATGCGCTCCCGTTTGCAAGCAGTAACCGGAGCCACGAGCATAGCCAAGACTCCGATCATCCTAGATGGCGATGACCCTTATGCTCGGCTGCTGATCCGACACTACCACCAGAAGGCGGACCACCCGAGCACCGAGAAGACCATCGCAGAGGTACGGGGCAGCTTCTTCATACTGCGGCTACGTACCACTAGCAGGAAGATCGCCCACGACTGCCCAACGTGCCGAATGCGGAAGAGCAAGCCCATCCCACCCATTATGGGAGCGCTCCCAGAAGCTCGCCTGACGCACCATGTCCGCCCGTTCACACACTGCGGACTGGACTACTTCGGCCCTATGGAGGTCACGATTGGCAGGCGCCGAGAAAAGCGCTACGGGGCCATATTTACATGCCTCTCCACTCGCGCCATACACCTAGAACTGGCTGCGTCGCTGAGTGCTGACTCGGCCATCATGGCCCTGCAACGGATGGCGGCCCGCCGAGGACAACCAGCAGTGATGTACTCCGACAACGGTACCAACTTTCATGGAGCGAACAATGAAATCCGAGATGCCGTGGAATCGCTCAGCCAAGACGCAAGGATGCAGGATACCCTAGCCATACAGGGTATCGAGTGGCGCTTTACCCCACCTCTGAGTCCCCATATGGGGGGAGCCTGGGAAAGGCTAGTACGTTCAGTGAAGCGAGCCCTAGGAGCTACACTGAAAGAAAGAGCCCCGAGAGAGGAGACGCTTCTTACGGCGCTTGCAGAAGCCGAGTTCGTGGTCAACAACCGACCCCTGACCCACGTCTCGGTTGATCCGAGAGACGAGGAGCCCTTGACGCCCAACCACTTTCTAATGGGGTCAGCGGGAAAACGCCCTCACCTGTCACTATATGACAAAAAGGAGGAGGAGGTATGCCTCCGCCGCCAGTGGCGCATAAGCCAACAGCTAGCAGACATGTTCTGGAGGCGGTGGCTTCGTGAATACCTCCCCACCATGGCCGCCCGGCAGAAATGGCACCACCGGGCCGACCCCATCAAAGAGCACGACTTGGTGGTCATCATGGACCCCGCTCTACCCCGAAACAGCTGGCCACGCGGACGTGTAATCGAAGCTAAGCCCGCCGCTGACGGACAAGTAAGAATTGTCCGCATACAAACAGCCACCGGCATCTACGTGCGCCCAGCGGTCAAAGTCGCGGTCATACTCCCGGCACCGACGCTCGCACCAGCTTCATCACCCGCATCAGCTTCAACACCCGCATCCGCTGCAACACCCGCATCCGCTGCAACACCCGCATCCGCTGCGACACCCGCATCCGCTGCAACACCCGCATCCGCTGCGACACCCGCATCCGCTGCGACACCCGCATCCGCTGCGACACCCGCATCCGCTGCACCACCAGTACCAGCTTTGACGCCCGCACCGACCCACGCCAGCCCAAGGGTGCCGATGAGGACCGCCCTCCGACGGCCCAGAGGGACTGGCCGGCGAGGTCACCGCCGGAGTACACGTCTTCACAGCTAGGCACAGACGTTACTGCACCGAGGGGAGAATATACCAGACGTGACTATCAAAGTTTGTAATACCCTCCATTTGCATCACATCAACTAGTACATAACTCAGTGGGTGGTACGACTAGATACGAAATCAACTACTGAGTTCGTGCAGTTTCGAACGAGAGACGACTCGATACGTTCTCGATCGAGCTGGCATGTAGTACTGGTCAGGCTCATAACAGACGACCTGACCACAAACGAGAGAGAGAGAGAGAAGCGACTAGATACGCGTCTCTGTCTTGTTTGTTTGTCGGCACAAATAATTAATTGTGCAACGCCCGACTTTAATTTTAACCTGATAGAAGCGACTAGATACGCATCCCTATCTTGTTATGTTTGCACAAAAAGAGGATTTGTGCAAACGCCCCAGTTCAGTACATATTGGCTTTCGACAAGCGTAGTTCCGGGGTTTTCGAAGAAGTGATGATGACAGTGCACGTCATCGTTTTCTTTTTCCTACGCCCCTGAACCTCGTTTTCGTCCCGAGACGCTACTGGGTGCTAACGGGACATTTCTCCGACCCCCGCCACCCCTCCGGTCGCTCCCGGCGACGGTCCCGAAACAGAGCGGGCTCTCATTGGTCGAGCCCCTCTGATCCACAAAAACCTTTCAAAATTATTGTTCTACCAAAATTGTCTGTCTTTGTAAGCGATTCCTGCGGCCGCGGTGACTGATCTAAATAAACGATCTTTTCTGATCTGTTCATTAGCGCCCGCGTAATCGAGTAAACTTACTTATTTTATGTTTGTACAATGCATTTTTTTGTAATCTGACGGCAAAGTATTACCTGTCCTACTTTGACCCCCATGACATACCTTGTAATAATTTTGGTTGCTTTAATAAAAAATAGGTGAAGATTGCAATAGGCTCAATTCAAGCAGAAGGTCGTGATTGACATCCTAATTTTTTGATCAAGTCGATCCAATGTTGACAGAGTCTACGGCAGCTCGCGAAATATTCACGAGTTCAAACTGCCCGATTCGCCGCACGGTATCGCACCGAAGTACTTGAACGACGAGTGCATTTCTAAAATTCAGAGTATTCTCACGGATTCAACACGCCTTCTACCTACTTCGCCTGCATCTTCACCCGGCCTGAAAACCGACCGTGACTTTCTCTTCGCCCTCACCACCTCCTTGCAAGAAATCGTTTGCCTTTTTCAAGGCATTTCCCCCTTCCTTCCTACCCTGCTCTGAAGCGTCGAAGTGGCCAGCCTGATCTTCTTCTTCTAAAAACGTGCGGCAAGAGTTTACAGATCTTGTCCCGTACAAGACGTATTATTGCATTATTACAAAGTTTGGAATCCCTGCTCTGTGGGCTTTGCACCAAAGTGAATTTATGGTAGGAAGTATGCAGTGTGCGCTGTGCAACTGAGGTAAATGTTTATTAGTCTATGAAAGTAGCAATTTCCCCCGATAAAGCGACAGTTCCTCACGCAGGTAGTTTTATTGTCCCTGAACTATATTGTTTGGTAAGCTATGCTGCTCGCTTTGCACAGTTTGAACATCGTTTACCAACTAACAGCAGACTGTCCCAAGAAATAAATCCCTCAAAATGAAGGAATAAAAATGTTACATTGAACGAACCATAAACATTTCTGCAGTAGAAAAGCGTAGAAAAAACTTTGATCTTATATGCAATTTTAAAATAATTAATTGTGGTATTGACGTTTACCTTCTTTGTTGCATCTCATCCAGTTCAACATTCCTTGCCGTAGACTAAGAAACAATGAATTGCTTTTCCTCAATAAACACTCTACTAATTGTGGGTACCATTCTTCACTGTCCAGAATCTCGAGATTTGTTAACTCAAGCCAGGTCCTTGAAATTTTTGGTACCAGTCTGAATGATTTTTGTCGAGCTTTACGAAATTAGAAATGTCTAAAGTCATGGACTCTACTAAAACTTTGTTCAGGCTTTGAATTGAATGTTCTCTATATATTCTGTGTAATTAGACTTTGGTCCGTAAATAAAAAAATAAAATAAAATACATAGGATTAAATCCTCTCGTTTGCGATTTTACGCAAATTGATTGAACGGAAACTTTAGACTTTCCGATTTCCCAATCGATTTAGATTTTTTTTATTTTTAGTGAATAGGTTGTAAGCGAGAACCTTTTTTTGTTTTGACAATACGTAGCTCCACCTACAGGTATTTAAAGTCTTTCTCTTGGTTTCCTTCAAAAAATGTATAATACTTTCTGCTTGAATTGATCACATTTGTAGTTGTCGTGATTATTTTTCTCGAGCAGTAACCGATAAAATATAGCTTGAATGTAATTATAATTAGTTCTGCGAAAGTTATTATAAGCATTAATTAATCCTTCGCATTAACTACTGGAGAGGTTATGCAATATAGCACAATGGAATTTTCATTACGCAAATTCCGACTATTCTGCATATTTGTCACACTGAGCTTAACGGCAAATGCGATATCATGCAGCAGAAAATACTCAGAACTAAAGACACTAAATGTCGAAGAATAAATACTCTGAATTATTTCTTGTACAAAAATTGAATTAGAAATTATTTGAAAACTTTATGCTGTTTTTTATAATATTTTTATTGCTGATATTCATTAGAAGTTATAGAATTACCTCCGAAAGATTAAAAAAAATATTGAATTTAAATCAAATTTAATAGTATTATTATTAAGTTCTGAGAGCATTTTTAGTTTTTATTATTACGACAGCGGTTTCGTCGTTCAAACAGCGGTTAATCCACATTATGACGACTTGTTTATATGATTTTATTTACTCCCACTCAATTCGAATTTGGACGGGTTTTTAATAAAAATTTGTTATTATCGGTAAAACCGATTTAGTTAGAAAATAATTCAAATTCTCCATTCTGTGAGGTTTATACATTTATAATGTGTTTTCCCCATATTTAAATGATAACGTTTTCTTAATTGATATATTTAAATGTGTTATGTTGTTTTCATAATGAGAATTGGTGAATAAATAATTTTATTTAACTTATTAATTAATGTTATATTAGGATCATTAGTTCGTTTATAATGTAATTCCTAATAATTTCTAATTGTGCCTTATATAAAAACTGTATAATTTGGATCATGGAGCAAATATCTTTGTTTGTTCATCTATTTAATATTTTAATTATAAGTAATGATATCATATTTATTTGTATGTGTTCCAATGACAAGTGATTTGCAACAGTTGAACAATGCAATTAAACGCCCTTAGGGTTAATCACGAAAAAGATGGTGTAAAAAATTAGATAAATTTTGTCTAGTTTATTTACCAAAATTATTGTATTTATATAAAATTATAGATTCAATTATTGGCAGCCCTGAACTATTATACTTGATTTTTATCCACGTACCAAGTAAATCAAAATCATCATTATTTATCTTATTATTGTGACAACTCCAACACTGTATCTCAAATAATTTAGTTAATAATTACAAAGACATTTATTTATATATACGGCACAACATGTGCCATTAACAAAAGGGTAAGAAAGGTGTAAATACAACAACAATAACAAAGAAACAAAAACTTTAAGTTTAACAATATAAAAGAAACACTAGAAAAGTATAAAAAAGTATAAAGTATAAAAACTTGACGTCTTCTTCTTCTATTATATAAAGAAGAGAAGATAAGTTATAAGATCCCGAGGGGGCGGTGGTGTTTTTTTATACGAATCTAGTTTTATTCCGAGCTTAATGAAATTTTGCAAACATGACCTTCGAAACAAGATTAAGGTCACTGTCTACATTGGATTTCTATAGCTTTTACCATCTCCCCTTTCTACACCGTAAAGCAGAATATTGGCATTTTGGTATTAAATTTTGCCCATTTGACATTCAAAATAGGAGGTAAATTACTTAATTAATACATCATCAACATTTTATTCCAAACCATACATGAACACGGGCAACGTCAGGTGCTTTAACTAGTACAAATATAATGTATGAAAACTTGTAAAACTATAAAGTATAAAAGCTCTTTGAATAAAAAACAAAAAATTGTAAAAATCACAAATATATTGTCTACATATTTAACACATCAATCACAAAATATAAACATATATTTGATAATTGCGGCAAGAAAAACAACTAATCTAATTGAATAAATTACGTAGCTCTCCTTACGACTTATTTAATTTGTTATTATTATAATTAGATTATTGTTTTATCCTAACTTACTGACTAGGAACGGATTATTAAAAATTGTTTTGTGAATTTAATGTTGGTCATAAAATTTATTATTATAATATCTCCTTAATATGTTTTTTTTCCATACAATAAGGAACTCCAGTCCATTTTTTTTTATCAATAATGACGTTCGTACTTAAATACTAGTGTAATTCCTTTTTTTCTTAACTTCGTTTTCATAGTAAAAATAATTTTCTACGTTTCAATTTTACAAAGATCGCCAAAACGCCCTAAATCTACGACCGGTCGGTTTTGAGGTTAGAATGTCAAATGACAAAACAAACATGAGCTTTGCCGTATATAATTTTATATTCTATTCATAGTAAACCATAACTAAATATAAGTAATAACATTATGTACCTTTTTAGAAACTTTAACTCGAAGAATAATAATAGTATTGAGCATTAACATTATCAAAATATCAATATTGACAATTGTTTTGCTCATGAATTATCTAATTTCTGTTATCAATAATATTTTTTTCTATATTGAACAACAATTATGGAGCTTAAAGTCACTCAAATTAAGTTTAAATTTCATCGAAGCTAAAAAAAATACAAAATAAAATCGAAAAAAACACATCTCCATACTAATCGAAAAACAGAATGCTCACGTGACGTCAGATGTTCCAAATACAATGGTACCAATATAATAAGGTGTTTTGATGAGATGTTCATATATTCACTTCTAAATAATGATTTATTAATTCTAAGTATAATTATATATAAAAAAAGTTATATATTCAGAATCAGCGTGAACCAATCTATATGAATAAATATTTTTAAAGTCATAATATTTATCACTGGAGTTCCTAAGTGTTTATGATCGTAATTTTTTTTTTTAATTTTCTTTAAATAACATATGTGTACTGTATTGATAAAAAAAGTGCACTGTGTAAATAAAGCCCAATTTGTTCGTAAATAAATAAATGTGTAAATTTTTTTATAAATATGTTGACAATGTTTTAAATGACTATCGTATCTAACCGTTATTCGAACGTTGTACAAAACAATTTTTTTTTTTTGAAAACCATTCATTCTTTTATAAAAACAAAGGTTCAAAAATTTTACATACAACCAATTTACAATTAGACAAATTTTAAATTTTAGAAATCAGAAAAAGGGTTCATAGTCATTTAAATATAATTCATCATCAATTTTATATTTTTTAAATAGCTATATCTTAAATTTTTTTCATATTAATATTAACAATAAAAATAATTTATTTTTTAATTTCTGATACATTTCTGTTATTCAATGTTTTTAAATGATTTTTTTATTAACATTAATGATTATTTATTACCTATTTTAATCAATTTTTGTTTGTGTTTAATTTGTCAATTCTTACGTTATTGTGTTCTGTGTTTATCATTTGTTTATACATAACATTTTTTTTTTAATATTCTGTGTATATTCCTGATGAGGTAAGCATCGCTTTTGAAACATGTTGATATATATATGTTAATGAAATGGTGATTACAAACTTATTTTTAATTCATTTAGAAAACAAATACCGTCTGGAAAATAGGATGTCGTTTTGGTATTGTAAAACCAATGAACGAAACACATTTTTAATTAAGACAGGTATGAAATTTAGGTAAATCATGGCATGAGAAGGGACAATAAAATCACGTGATAATGGTCCCGGTTCATGAAACCAGACAAAATAATGTCGCAAGTTGGAAATAAGCTGTTTAGTTCTCTAATCAGTTCAGACAGAACTAGAAAGTGCCTTTGCTTATTATTCCCTCGGGTGATTATATTTTAGTACCTTCTTCAATCTTAAGTTTGCGAACAAGCATTGTTTTATGCGCACCGTCTTGCAGGTAATTGCATGCAGACTGATAACTTTGAATAATGATTCCTTTTCATTAATTGCTAATAATATTTAGGTACCGAATATTTCTGTAGGCGGAATGTATTCTGCTGTTGCAGAATTCGTTTAACTAAATTTATTAGAAAAGACTGCTAAGTGGATCCCGAACAAGTAAAGCATTTAATATGGAGTAATGAGCATGCGGGGATTTACAATGAAGTTGATACCATTTTTATTTTGACAGTAAAATAAGTTTTTTTCCAAAAATGATAATGAATTTTCAATAACTAACTTGGATAAAATGACCGCTCGATAGATACAATTCAGTACAATTCACAATTCGAACGGCAGTACCGCATACTGCAGCGCCAGTCATTTTATGTACCGTGATGTTACACGCTTATCGGCCGGCCAGCGAGATTCTCCTAAAATATCAACATTTTGACGACTTATATTGTGTATTCGGTACTATTTGTTTTTTTCAAAAAATTCGAATAAACTCAGCATACTCAAATTAATGTGATACATTTGTAAATAATATGAAAGTTCATTGTAAGAGATACCCTCACTTTAGTCAATTTATTAATATTTTTAAATTTTAACACTTACTAAAAGGTGCATTGAAATTCTTAAAATAACTGCCTTGTTGTGGAGTTTTACCCACTATATATATATATATATATATATAAATACCTATCTTCCACTGGTTTATTTCAGACCGGACTAGTTTCACCCCATCACAGGCATCTTCAGACGGGTATAATTATTTTATAACTCTTTTAAGACTTACCCTGATGAAGTTTGAGATAAACGAAATCGGTTGCTGATAATTTTAAAAACAAATTAGTCGTTTAAAACAGAGTGTTTGTTGTATTTAATAAATATAGCAAAACATGAAGTAATTGCTTTCTATGAAAATAGTTATTTATTTGATACACAAATTGTTTAACAAAAACTGTAAAAAAAACTTTGGCTGACTAACTAGGAACAAATCCTGTTTTTGAATTGTCAAATTGACGAGTTTATTCATACTTCTAATTAGTACCATTATTCATATATAGAAGGGGTAAATTGATAGTATTGACAACATGATAATATATTTATAAAGAAAAGAACATTGAATACAAATAATATTATAAAAGATGAGAAATTAGAGTAAAATAATTAACAAGAACAAAAATTAAGAATAAGGAAATGAGAAAAAAGTATGAAGTATTCAATTATGTAAACCAGATAATTTACGTGTAGTATTAAATGTATGTATAAGGATTGAGAAAAAAAAGGTTTGATCTTATCAATTATATATACAAGGTAATTAAATTATTATATAATAATGTGTGTTGTATAAAAAATATGTACGAAGACAAGATAAAAAAGGTATAAAGTAATCAATTATGCATACCAGATAATTTTAGTATAGTTTAATAAATATATATTGTATATTTATCACACTATACTAAGTCGGAATATTTTTTACATACGCGATTTTTTTTAATATCTTATGTTGCGAAACTATGAGCTTGCCTCAAGAATTTGACTTTGACTTGGCCACTTTTCATTGTAAAGTCGCGATATTTAATATTCTAGCTACCGATACAGCTGCCTCTATAGTTACCACCATCCTACCCTTTCCCCTATATCTACCCCTACAGGTACCCCTACCCGTACCATACCCTCTCCTTTCACCGCATCATTCATACAAAAACTCATCCTCTTGCACCAAGTATTCATATATAAGTTTTCCACATTTATTTTTAAATTAAAATTAAACGGTGCTCGAACTTGTAGCGCCAAGCACGAAATTTGAACGTTTTGCAACTGAAATCAAATGTTACATTTTTGTACCCAGTACGTTTCGATGTTTAACAAAAAATTATAAATTTTCTCCATCCGCTGACCTCAGAGGTTAAGTTGAAGTTTACCACATGGTTACTGTTAAAAAACTAAATCTAAATTTATTTTTTTTTAATTCGGCCCCGTAACCCATTTTAGCGCTGAGATAATGCGTACGTAATAATAAAACAAACAGGTATACTCGAAATTTATACTTACGATATAGATATGTTTTTGTTTAAATAGTAATGTACGAGTATCATTGAAAAATCGCGTATTTTTGGAAATTTAAAAAAATATTTATTTTGTTTTAATTTAATGGACCTTAAAATATTAATTTCGCAGAGGAATTATAGTGGTTTTTGCAATACACCTTTAACTTGGCGTGATATTTAACCACCGTACGTTTCAGAATTGCTTGTACAAATCATAAAGGGCTGAAAACACGATTGACAGGTGATACAATATTTTCCACTTTAGCGAACACTCCCAACCAGAACAGTCGATTCGAGAAAACATATTTTTTAAGCTATCATTTGTCATTTTGAACAAAAAATGTAAAACCTTTCACATGTTTCACAAGACGTCTTTTGTGTATCTTTTTGAGATTTGTAGAAAGATAAAAAGGATACATTGTAGTAAAAAACAAATAAAGGTGTATTTTGTACATTCATCATATTTTGATCAAAGGGAAGATACATGTGTTCCTTGTGCCGTAAATCAATTTTTCTTATCTCGTTGAATCGGGGAGACGGATGGAGGAAGCGGAAGAGCGTCATCTGCTGGAGAGGATCGTGTCATCTCCTCCTATCTGCTGCGGCCCTGGTAGGACAATCTATTTTCCTGCGACATAACATTTGTCATGGCTCTATGATATGATTGCGAGAATTGTAAAAACTTTGATCTTTTTTTTATTTTTATCATGTTATTATATAATATTTATGTCAGATTGCGCTTTGTCGTAGATTATAAATCTGCTTAAGCCTCCTCATTCAGAATTCCCTTGAAAAGTTGATGTTTTTATATACTTAAAAATAACATTTTTTGGAGATAATCTATTTTACGTCTAGTTAAAGGGGATAATTATACGATACTTCCTCGACAGAGAAATAACAGAAAGTATGCTCCGGTAAATATAAATAACACATACGGTTCTGTTATTTAACATATTATTTTTTGATTTTATGTAAAACAAATTAAAAAATATTATTATTAAGTTGTGCAAGTATTTTAGTTTTTTTTAATATTTTTTTTTTATTATTAAAATTTCGGCGTTCAAGGCCATTTTAAAACTACGTTTAATCCACATTGCGACGACTTATTTATGTGATTTTATTTACTCCCACTCAATTCTAATTAGGACGGGTGTTTAAAATAATTATTTATTACTGATAAAACCAATTTAGTTATAAAATAATAAAACGTGTCTTTTCTGTGAGGTTTTTACATTTTTAATGTGTTTTCCCCGTATATAAATGACAATGTTTTGTTAGTTGATTTATTTGAATGTGTTATATTGTTTTGGTAGTGTGAACATACTGAGAAGTGATAAATAAATAATTTTCCTTGCTTTATTAATTAATGTTATATTATGATCATTCGTTCGTTTCTTAATTTCCAATTATTTAAGCGAATGTAATCTAAGACCCCTCCTTTAAAGAGAGTTCTAAGAATTAAATACAAAAAGAATTAATATGTTATTAGAAAAAAATAAACTTTTTTTTAAATACTACTTAAGTCAGTTTTCTTAAGATTTTCGGTCTATTCTAAAAATGTCTCGTTTTATAAAATATTTCTTAACCGATTCCTTACGCCCTAAGTGCGATTTATGTTAGCGCGCTTTCTCTTTCTTCCTTATTAACATAATATCTCATTTCTAAACAATGTTTTGTTTTGTTTGAGACAGAAGGGAGGTATTAAATATTAAAACGTATTTTTTAATCAAATAACATGTTAGAAAAATACACCGACTTATACTATAAGTTCCAATAACCAACAATTATCATGCGAGTTGTCTTTTTTAATGATAAAACGTTAAGCCAAGCATAAATAACATGTAGTTTCATTATATAATTTTCCGCGAATGGAAGGAAATAAGAGTACGCTCATTTCTAATAAATATGAAATATAAAAATGACAACCATCTTACACAGTGATAGAAATTGACTAGGATTCTGGTGGTCGAGGGTTTGCTTTCAATGCCGTCCAATCAGTGTTAATACCTAATATGAACGGCTGCGCGGTCTATTTCATACAAAACTTAATTTTGAAATTGAGGTCAAAATACCCACCAAAACTGAATGATTTTTTAAAAATTAAATCTGTAATTAATATCTAATACGGATTAGAAGCGTATTATTTATTTTTGTTTTAAATTATGAAATATAAACCGTTAAATAAACGTTCTTTTCATGATTCTAAAGGCAACTAAAAAAAAATGTTTCAACGTAAATTGGTAGTTTTTAATTTAAATTTAAGTACATTATAATGCTTATTTTAACACTATTTTTAATTTAATTTAATATTGTGTATATTTTTTTAGTAGACGAGGTACAATTTTTTTTTAAATCATCATTACTCCCAAAATAATTGCTAAAGTTGCCCCAGAAATTGCGACAATTTGAATTATTTAATGGATTTTATTTTGTAAGTCCGAATATATATATATTTTTTTTTTTTAATTCTTCAAATCCGTACTAGATATTTGCTATACCTTTTGAAAAAAAATATCATTCGGTTTAAGTGTGTATTTTGGCAGCAATTCCAAAATAAAATGTTGTATGAAACAGTCCGCACGACCGTTCCTCTAAATAGTTCTAACGCAATTCGATTAACGGTAATTGCCCCGAAGAAATTTTTCATTAGGTTTTATAATTTTTGCTAGCAATGGTTTTTTACAGTTTTTGTTTTACTTTCTTAGCCGACTGATACCAATTCTTTATAAATGGCGGTAAATAAAATACTTAAAAGCTACAAAATGGACCAGGAGCGGAAAAATCGAAATGGTAAAGTAATTAATTTTGCGAAAATTCCGAGCAATTGCCTTCAAAATTAAGATATTTTAATAAGAATGGCTCCTAGGAACAAGTTTAGTTCATATTAAGTGCTATTTTACAAAAATAGAAGAGAAAAAGCTATTATTTACATAGTATGGTAACGATTGGTAATCACTTTGTGGCGTCATTATTAATTAATTAATTTAAAAAATATAATTTGTTTACACCACTTTATAAATAGAAATAAACATTTACGTGTTTCTTCAGCAATGCTGTCATCATCGGAAATATATAAATACTAAAAAATAATTTCAAGTATAGACAAATGATAAAAATTAGTACATAATAATTTAAGAATAGACAAATTATAAACACAAACAAAAATTGATTAAAGTAGGTAAGTAATTAATCAAAAATGTTAATAAAAAATAATTATAAAACACTGAATCAGAAATTTACATTAGACATTAAAAAAGAAATAATCATTTTTATTATTAATATTAATACGTAAATAAATTCAAGAGATAACTATTTTAAAAAAATATTTGAGTGTTAATAAAATTTAATTCACTATTAACGGTTTTTCTTATTTCTTGGCGCATGGGAGTATAAATACAAGGGGCACCGTCCGTACCAAGGCACTCTCACTTCTTCACTCAACCCAAAGCTACCTCTTCTACCCGGACCTACAACTGTCTTTGACTTTGCTTCCCTTGGAACTCCGCCTCTTCTCATCCCTGAATACTCGACCACAGCAGTTCGCAAAATTTACAAAAATCGAGATTTTTTCCCCTTGCAAGGAACAATATTTGGAGACCCAGAGTAACCCCGACGCCCTGGACATTACGGCTACTACAACAACTTGACCAGCACCCTATTCTACAGAATCTGAAACATAGTGGTCCTCTCGATCACGGATCGAGTCACATAAAGATCCCCGGAATACGGATCTAGTTACCAATCGTTACCAAGATGTCTCGAAATCTACTCTCTGGCAAAGGCGCCCCCCCCCCCCCCAATACGCAAGCAAATGAGATATTCCATCACCCTATTCTACAGTCTATGTACCGAACCCCGAAGTATCTATAACACATCCTTTTGTTTAAAAATAATATTACCAAATTCAAAAAAGTTTTGTTTTAAAACAACATTAAATAACTTATATAAATCCTATGTCAAGTTCTTAGGAATATTCGATGAATTCAGTAATTTATTCAAAATAATTTTCCATTCATCTAGCGGAACACTATCAAATAAATTGACTATATCAAATGATACTAAAAGAGAATTATTAGGAATTCGAAAAGATGTTAAATGATAAACAATTCTGGAGAATTTTGAATTGTATATTTAGGTTTGAAAACATTGCTATCCAAAATCATTATACTAATTGTAGATGCTAATTTATAACTAGGGGCATTACAGTTAGAAACTACGGGTCTGATAGGTTGATCAATTTTATGAATTTTTAGTAAGCTATATAATTTATTAAACAAAAAATTTAAGAAAAAATTATTAAATCTTATCTATATCCACAAATAACTGTTGTTAGTAAACAGTAGAGAAAACATTGTTTTTAAATAATAATACCTCAAATTTAATAATTAAAAATATTCCAAATACTATCCAACAAGCTTTTTACACTAATAATAAATTAAGAATTATATTTAATATAACAAATAGATAATATTTAAAATAAAATGGGGGTATATAAATTAATTTGTAACAATTGCTATTTTTACACAGGAAAGACTTATAGAAATTTCAGTATTAAAGTTAAAGAACAGTTTAAATAATAACAACAATTCTGAATTTTCAAATCGTGTTTTAGAAACCAATCATTCATTTGATATAAATAAAGTTTAAAAATTTTAGTTCCAACCGGTTTACAATTATACAAATTTGAAATTTTAGAAATAAGAAAAAGCGGTAATAGTGAATTAAATTTAATAAATACTCTATATTTTTTAAAAGTATTTGATTATTTATTAAATGCCATGTTGGATTGAGGTTAGCGCATAGATATACCACTCTGGTTAGCCATAGATTACATATTCAAAAGACAAAGGATTGCTTGGGTAAAATATTTTCAAAATGAAAAGCACAAGTAGCTACTACCTACTTAAGAACTTTATTATTTAGTTTTTAATAAATGTTTATTTATAAAAATAAATATAATTTTCAAATCAATTGTTTTTTTTTTCCTCTGTTTAGAGAAAGTAGATCGCTAACAAATCAATTATGGCACCCAAACGACGAGCAAGAATTCAAAAATCATTACTTTATTCTAAAAAAATAATTATGATCTATTAATGAATTTTCAGATTTGTTAATATTATCCTCCATTTTTATAAATCCCATATTATTGGCTGCTATCCTTATGATGATTGCAAAGTTTCATCCAGAACTCAATTGTAATCTGGATAGAGTCTCGGATATACCTACCCGATTTTTATTTATATGAGACATCTATTGACTTATTTTACAAGTCTAGAAAGAAATATTAAATTTATTTTTTATAACTTATTGAAGTTTGTAAACCTCATTGTAATATTTTAATCATTGGAGAAGATAATATTAACACATCCCAAATGAACCACGAAACCGAAAAAAAAACAGAAATTAAAAAGATTTCAGAAATTAAAAAGATCATCATAATGAAAGCAGCCAATAATATGTGATTTATAAAAATGGAGGATAATATTAACAAATCTTAAAACATGAAGAATGATATCGGTGTAAATGGCGTAAATTGAACTGGTCTCATTAGCTAAGTTGGTTAAGCGGTTACCCCGGATAGGTAAAGGTCCTGGGTTCGAGTCCCAAATGCGACTGAAATCTTTTTAATTTCTGTTGTTTTTTCGGTTTCGTGGTTCATTTAGGATGTGTTAATATTATCTTCAATGATTAAAATAATATTAGTGTTGTCATTTAAAAAGTTTTAAACAGTCGCAGTGTCTTCATTTTTTCTCTACTATGAAATGAAAACTTTACTCATTAATGATATCATTTTGTGACTGGTTTGAAGACAGTTTTTTCCTAACCAATCACCAGTCAAAGAATTTTGATATCGTAAAAACAGATCCACAAATAAGATATTTCGATACAAAGTGATTAAGATAGTTTTTGATAGTATTGTGAAGATGAATATATATGTATTTTTTTAAATAAAGTCGTGAGAAAATTTTGTTCGTAATTCACGAATTAGATTAGAGTTTTTGAGTCATTTTTTGGTATCTAAAAAATAGCCTATACGTGTTTTCCCTTTAGAGATATTTTCCTTCCGGTGTTCTTTCCCGCCAGTTAGTACGGCGAGGTAGGTGGGGATATAGTACCGTAAAGAATAGTAGGTCGGTACGAAGGACTGAGTTTTCATTTCACGGGGGCCTTTGCTGTGAAAAACCTTATTAACTGAAAGCGTGAAAATTGAAAAGCTATTGAAGGAAAAGCCCCTGAGTGGTTTGTTCAAATCGCTTTTCAAAGCTTGTTTGTTGAATTAAGCTGCTCGACAAATTATACACGCCTACTCCCGGAAAAGCGAGCAAATAATAATATTTGCAAATCATTCAGGCTGCTAAAAAAATTAAGATTATTTTTCGAAGAAGTTCTTATTTATGGATGTTTAGCATGTTTTTAGAAAGAATTACCTTACTTTTTTTTAGACTCCGCACAGAAAAAAAAAATATGCATCTATCGCGGCATGCTTTTGGGAATGCTATAAAGAAGGTATTTTCAAGGTGAAGCAGGGTCGTACAGAATCGTCGAATAGAAGAAACACAAATTCTGTCAAAATAATACGTTATCCTGCAAAAAATCTTAACCACATACGAGTGTCAGGTATACGTTTTTCTTACCTCTCGGCTATGCACCGGTGCTAATAGAATTTATGAAGTTCTTTGGAGGTTTTTCCATTGAAATACCGACAGAAAACACCAAGCACTTAAACCTGGAGGCCAAGTTTGTATCTGTTGAATTAACTAACACAAGTTAAATCAGCCATAAACAAGACATTTTGATAGTTTGGTAGTCCGTACCGGATTAACAAGTTAAGTATGCGTTTATGTTAAGAGACAAAGTCGTAACGTAAACGCAAAGATGACGCTGAGTTTACGAAAAATGTATTGGTTAAGGCTGATTAAACTTGCGTTAGCTAACACAAAAGATACGGCTTGGCCCCTTGATTTAAAAATATTCTTCATATAAATCGAATGTAATGATGTTATCAAGTTCTGCAAATATTTAAGTTTTTATTGTTGTGACAGCTGTTTCGGCGTTCAATGCCATTTTCAAACACTATTCACCACTTCTCAGAGTGTTCACACTACCAAAACAATATAACACATTTAAATAAATCAATTAAGAATGTCATTTAAATACGGGGAAAACACATTATAAATGCAAAAACCTCACAGAATAATGAATTTTAATTATTTTTTTACTAAAACGGTTTTGCCGATGATAAAAAATAATTTTAAAACCCGGCAAAATTATAATTGGGTGGGAGTAAATAAAATCATATAAATAAGTCGTCACAATGTGAATTAACCACAGTTTGAAAATGGCCCTAAACGCCGAAACAGCTGTCACAAAAAAAAACTAAAAATACTTGCAGAACTTAATAATAACTTTATTAAATTTGATTACAATAATTTAAAAAAAAAATTAAATGGAGTTCTACGAATTAAACACAAAAACAATTAATCTCAAAGAGTCAAGTGCTGGCTTGAACGAACTATTTTTGCCATTTTTCGCACGTTTCCATCTGTTTTTGAGGTCGAAGGACGTCCGTACCGTTGTTCGTCTCCAACCGACTGATTTCCGCCTTTAAATGACTCATACCACATGTTAACAATCTTCAGAGTCACCACATTAATGCTATACTCGTACATTGATTTTAATATTTCATGAACATCTTTGGGGTTTTTTGGCAACTTAAAACATTAACGCGTTGTGCGAAATCCATGATGGGTGATAGACATGCTAAATATAATCTCACTCTTGCAGCTCTGAAAGCCGACTGACAAGTCACAATTTGTTCAAACTTGACAATGACTATCTCAAAAAATCAGGCTATTGGAATTTTACTTCAAATGGATCTAGCGCCAGCAGTTACTGCCTTAAGTACTACTTCACAGAGGACGCTAAAAATTCAATCTATTTTTTTTTTATCACACATATTATGTTTACAAGTAGAGATTTAGTTTTTGTAAGACAGATTAAATACATGAATGCAAATGAATAATCCAAGATAAAATATAAGATTAAGCGTCATATTTGTTAAAGCGGTGAATTATATCCACATTTATTGCTGACAGTATTCATTCTGTTATTTCGTTATGTGACAATATTTATGAAAAACAGTGTTACACATTAACCAAATCAACTATAAGGAACTGTGCCCAATGTTCTCAAACATTTCATTAAAATGAAGAATTTTTTAGCTTAAATGCTGTAACTACCTATTTCTAAACCATTTATTATTTTATTTCATACTATATTCACTACACAATTGCCTAACACACTCGTTTATCTCTTCTCATGATCTTATTAAACAAATTAAAAAATGTGGACGGAGGTGATATGTTATCAGTAGTACTTTTTTCAAAAATAGTTGCACTGGCCTTAACAATAAACTAGAATCGGTTGACACGCAGTATTGGCACATTTATGGTGACGGTATATCGTATTCACCAAATTCAAAAAGTCAAATGGCAACACCCTTGTGATGACAATACTGGACTTCTGGCCTGGATGTATTTACAATTGATGGAGCCAATTCCTGATATTTTAGTTTAAAAAAATTGAATTTTATCTTTTTTTGTCTTTTTACCCTTACAATATTTTTATATTTTGTTATATTTAGATACACACATTATATTATATGGCACTCGTGGGATTTCACTACGCTCCCGTAGATCGGGAATATATATATATTTTTTTTAATCTAAAATCCTTCTCACACACCGCGCTCTTAGCATTTGAGGCAGTTCCCAACCAAAGAAAAATTATTGTAGACCAAGCTATATCAATTGTGACAGTAATAATATTTCGGAGTTTTTCATTATTGTATAATCATTGCTTGATGCTTGCTCGCACTTGTCTGGGTCACGCCTCACGGAACCAACCTCACCAGCTGTGGTAAAAGAGCAACGATCTCATGCTACAAAAGGCGTCACCTTAGTTCTTGCAAATTTCTGTATATGATTATGAGTCTTTAAATACGCTCTGTGAATCGTGTTGACATTTCTCTACTCATCGGACATACTGACGCGGCAGTCAGCGGGCCGCTGACATCAGCATAATATGCTCGGTAATAGGATATATTCTTCAGCGTAATATGGAGCCACGACTTACAGTCTGACTCCTACAAATCTGTGTTCTACATTATCGTGTTGTAAACCACGTAACACTACGTCATGAATGAAGCTTTCGACTGTAGCCACATATACCTAATTACCACTCCCGTGCTAGCCATCAAAGTATTTGTTTATCTACATACCTAAAAAGATCTTATTCTGAAGAAAAACAGATTTCTAGATCATATTCACGACTTAATTTATCTTTGGTAGAAAAACGTGACGTTAAGCAGTCTTTAGCATAATGTTGACTGCTATTAATCTAAGTGGAGATGTAAATACTAATACTTATAGAAATTTTCTCGAACATTACAACCAGACGAAAAGCTGAATTCGCATTTAGCGTCTGAAAATTGGCCATGAGAGCTGAGCCTCAAAACTATCATCCTGACTCAGGGAAATTCCATTCAAGTCAAACGGTTATAAGCCAAAAGCACGCCTCATTAATTCGGTAATTCGTCACGGTCGGAGGTTATAACTCCTCCCTTTTACCAAACGCGGAAGTAAATTTTTAGAACGCTCTGGGGATAACAGTCCCGAGCATAAGTCGTGAAACAGAATTGAAATGAAAAGTTTTTGAGGGTTACAACACTCGCTCCGGTAATTAACCACCCATCCACAGTATTATTTTCTGACTCTAAAGTTTGGAACAACGATTTAGAGGAGCCGCCTAGAATTTTAACCCTTTGAAGGGAGGGATTTTGCGATTTAAAAAAAATGTTATTTGATAATCACGAATTTAAAAAAAAACTTAAACAAACGAATCAAATTTTATGGTATTGGAAGAAGATAATGACATGAAGATAAAATATTTGAAAGGCCCCAGGAAGAAGTGGCATGAACAGGTGTGTTGTATTTTAGTATGTAATTGAGAACTATTTTCGCAAAAAGAATACTTTTTATTATACCTGCTGATCCAGCTATAGTTTTATAAGTATCAAGTGACAGGAACCAACAAGCATTCATAAATAATAATATTATCATACACAATGCAGAGTAATCAACCCATAAACAGTGATTATGCAAACTTACCAACATGGTGAAGCAAGTGGTGAAAGTACGATGAAAGGCATGAAGTAATAAGGGATGGTGAACATGGTGACAGTACGATGAACGTCATCAAGTAATAATGGTCGGTAAACATGGTGAAAGTACGATGAACGTCATCAAGTAATAATGGATGGTGAACATGATAAAAGTACGATGAACGTCATCAAGTATTAATGGATGGTGAACATGGTGACAGTACGATAAACGGTCGGTAAACATGGTGAAAGTACGATGAACGTCATCAAGTAATGATGGATGGTGAACATGATAAAAGTACGATGAACGTCATCAAGTATTAATGGATGGTGAACATGGTGACAGTACGATAAACGGTCGGTAAACATGGTGAAAGTACGATGAACGTCATCAAGTAATGATGGATGGTGAACATGATAAAAGTACGATGAACGTCATCAAGTATTAATGGATGGTAAACATGGAAAAAGTACGATAAGCGTCATCAAGTACTAATGGTCTGTGAACATAGTGAAAGTGCGATGAATGTCAGAAAGTGAGAAAATTTTTAAAGTGTAATAAATATGAATCATTACAGAAAATGCTCAACGAATTAGATATACTAAATGAGTGATAAACAAATAATTTAGTAACACGTTTTAATTTTTTTTATTTACAAGCTCTTAAAAATTTACAACCACCTTTCTTTAAAGAAAAACTATATTAAAATAATGATTTTCACACACACGTGCAATACGGAAAGTAGATATTGGATTTAAAAAATAAAATAAAATCCCTAACAGATAATTGTTTACTGTATGAAGGCATTAAAATTTATAGATTTGTTCCCTTTGAAATAAAAATGTACCTACCTAGATTAAAAGTATTTGGAGATGTTAAAATAATGTGCTTAATAAAATAAGTAAATGAAATAAGAAATGTTTAAGTTAGAATTTATCAATATTAAACCACGTGAAGTGGAAGTTTTTAAAGTTTAATACATAAATAAACTAAATAAAATTCTTGCAACATAAACAGAAATATATACAAATAGAGTTAACATTAGCGTTCAAAATATGGGCAACCAACATGAGGCCAATTGGCTTCTTATAGATAACACGGGCTTCAGTCGATTACAAGCGCTCACCGGGTGTGAATCTCCAATGATAACTTCAAAATGCCTACGTGACTAGACATGTCGATCTGGAATAGATAGATAAAGCAATAGTGTAACATTTCGTCTGTTTTACTATAATCAATATTCCTGTAAATAGGCTTTTTAATACTAAAAAACTCAAGGAATACTTGAATTTAGCACGCCGGTAAGAAAAATGCTCCGGACCACGACTCCGCGGTCAGCCGTGCCGCGATTCTGTTTGTTGAGTTTGTTTGCGGTCGGAATGATTCGGGCGACACCGACAGCTCCCTTCTCACTTCCCGCGCGGGAACAATACTTTACAATTTTGATTTTGCAAGGAACTTCGAATATATATTTATATTCCTCAATGGCAACATAGTTTTAGAGCGGTTTTATGTATGGCATTCCTATCTTATTTATATTCCTCAATGGCAACATAGTTTTAGAGCGGTTTTATGTATGGCATTCCTATCTTCCTACGTACCCGTGCGTAAGGTAGTTTAGTATGTTAAAATCAAGGAAGCATTTAAAAAATGTCATAAATAAATTGTCTTAAAGGGTTATAATCTGTTTCCTAAGAATGTAAAAATCTTATAGTTCATATAATTACTTAAGAGAACGAGATGAGTATTAGATGGTTGAAAACTCTGTGTAATATTTATGTATATGTTGCATTATTATTTTAAATATTTATTAATATTCAAATAACAGTTGTATCGTAGCCAGGTTTTGAACACAAAAGCGAAAAATCGCTCTAAATTCAAGTACATAGTTGAAGACAAAAAATCTGTAAAATATTGCTTAATTACATAAAAAATTCTTTTGCCAACGTTGTTATTTCACAATTCTAGTACAAGAGATTTAACACATAAAATTATAAAAAGTATTATAGTTTACTATGTTTTTTTAATAAAATGTAGGTGACAGCAATTGGTAGGTTAAAAATCGCCGCCCTGCTGCTGAAAGTTTAAGGGTTGCCGACTATACATGACAGGATGATGGATGTCCCTAAGACGGTGTTATCAGATGACACTTATATGTTCCGGGCTGTACAACGCCACGTATTATTTGTAACAGCCCTGGATAAAACAGTAGCTGCAGGGTAATGCCAAAAATAAACATTTGTATTTCTAGACTTGATACTTAAACATTGTAGAATCCTAATTGAGTACCTACCTTAAAAGTAGTCTTATCTCTGAGGCTTTTTTGTTTCATTTTACGGTTTTTTTTAATGTAAAATTTACACAGGCGGCCCAGTGGAAAATAATTTCCCACTTGGCCTAAGTTGTCTTTGTGGATGCTGTGTTGAGGATATTTTTACGGGAAAGGAAGCAGTAAACCTGAGTCTTGAAGAGACCCATGTTATAGGAGGGAGGAAACATGGAGGCCAGCTAATCATTCTAGCGTATACAGTTAAAAAAGGTTTTCTAAAAATATAGTGTGGTTGTCATATCCTTTGATAGTTAAATTGATGTTTGAAAGCTACGTCATACGAAGTAGGTTATCTTAAAAAGAAACCGCTAGTAAATTATTATTATCAAGTAACAAATTTTCACTGTGAATTAAAACTTATTAAGTAAATGAAACACGTTGTTATAAACCACGAATATATGTTATTTTCTCCAACCAGTTTCGATTAACTCAAGCTTCATCGGGGTAAATATAATAAGTAACTTCTAATACGGATTAGTTATCGGTTATATATAGGTACAAAATACAATAGAATCAAATAGATATATTCCTGCTTTAAATTTAATTTTAACTATTTAATTTGTACAATTACATTGCCGGAAATCTGGGCGTTTACACTATATTAATATTAGTATACTATACTCAAATTATCTGGTATACATAAATGATTTCTTTGTACTATTTTTCGCATATTTTTATTCAAAATTATTATTTTTAATTTTTCTCTTTATACATTATCATTCTACATCTTCCTTGATACATTTGATCTGATGTTGGACACTATAATGCTGTCGAAACGTTGCCTTCAGGAGAAACAAGAGCAATACGGCATAATATCATAAAATCTAGTCAACAGAAAATGCTTTTGGCGTGAAAACCTTAAAATCATATCTCATTATCATACTATAGAAAGATTAAGAAAGGGACGCTTAGATGGTTTGGGCTTGTAGAGTGAATGAACGAAGAAAGGAGAGTAAGGAAAATATATGACCAGAATGTGAATGGAAGAAGAAGCGGGGACGTCCGAGGAAGACCTGGCGCGATCAAGTGAATCAAATACTTGAATCGGACCATGTTAGAAGTCAGAATAACATAAGAGAATGTATCAGACGTTGTATGAATGTGAATGAAGCAAGAAGCGCATGAAAAGATCGAGTGTTTTGGCGATCAGTCCTCTCTGCCTACCCCTGCGGGGTAACGACGTGGTGATTAGTTAGTTAGTGATCAATGATATCATTTTTTTCTTCTATATTTCTGTAATGGCGCTTATGTAATATGAACCAAACTTGTCAATTTGACTGTCCTAAAACAGGATTTGTTCCTATTTGACCGGTCAGAGCTTTCGTACATTTTTCGTTAAATAATTTGTATTTCAAATAAACAACTATTTATTTATTGTATTCATAAATTTAAAAAACAAAAACAAAAACATTCGCCACTCATCTCACTAGAACAGTCCTGTGTTGAGATGAGCGGCAACACAATTTTAGTGAAACGATATATTATAATACGTAAATAACAGTATTAAAATAGTTATAAGTAAATAATAGGTCATTTTTTTAATAAAAAAATGGTAATAAGTAAATAGTAATCAGTAAGTAGTAATAAGTAAGTTATAATAAGTAAATAGTAATAAGCAAGTAATAATAAGTAAATAATATTGATAATATCGAGCACACATAAAGGTTTCAACATTGATTACAACATAAGGGATAACATAGATAAAGCGAAATTACCACTCCTAGCTAACATAAATTTTGACCATTTTTTTTAAATAAATTTAGCGTATCTATAGTTTTAATGTTATCACCAAACCCATTATATAACAAAGGAGCTTTACATGAAAAATTCTTTTGTCCAAATGATGTTATTATTACTTTTATTTTTACTATTATTTTTATTGGTATTATTTATTATAAAATACTTAAAACAAGTTCGAAAAGAACGGCCCGTTGAAAAAGAGTGGAACTCTGCAATAAATAAATAATTACACGTTTTTTAAATAAATCATTCCTTACCTTTTTGGGACGAATAACTTCCGTATATACGAGTACATTATACAAATATGCATATTGACCATTTGAATTCGGGTGAAACACAATGAAACACATCTGTCAAACAATCGGGCATAAAATAATGTACGATTCCGGGCCAGTACGTTTACGTTTATATTTGAAAAGTTACGTGGCTCGCGTTAAAGTCAGGGAGACATTGACGAATTAAACATCCGGGTAAAACAAGCGGTCTTGTTCGAAAACCCGGAGTGTGTTCCGTTTTTCCGTTATTCCGTTATTTCGTTCCGTTCCATACGGAAGCCCTTCTTTTATACACGTGTTATTTTATGAAACGGCGTGTTGAATGTCCCCATTCAGATGCATTCTTATTTCGTTTATCATTTCGATAGTCGATTTTTAAATTACGAAAGACAGATTAATGATAAATGAATTTTAATTATTTTGTATTCACCACTTTATTAATATACACAAAACTACATATTTCGAAAGTGGTGCTTTCTTCATCAGGAATATATAGAATACTAAAAAATAATATTATCAAGTATAGACAAATGGTAAATGTAGAACACAATAATGTAAGAACAGACAAATTATAAAGATAAACAAAACAAACTGATTAAATTAGGTAAGTAATTAATAAAAAAATGTTAATACACAAATTTTAATAAAACATCGGAACTATTTTTATTATTAATATTAATAATAAAATAAATTCGAGGGCTAGCTATTTAAAAAAAATAAGATTATAAATTAAACTTAATTCACTATTAACGCTTTTTCTGATTTCTAAAATTTCAAATTTGTCTAATTGTAAACCGGTTGTATTTGTATGTAATTTTTTTAAACCTTTATTTATATCAAAAGAATGATTGGTTTCTTAAATATGGAAACATAAAGATATGTGTATATTAATAAAGCGGTAAATATAAAATAATTTTAAATGCATTTATTTATAATGACGCCACAAAGTAAATACGAATTTTTTGAAAAAATTATGATAGATTAATGGTTAAATATTATACCTATACCCTTTTAGACTTCTGTCATTCAATCCAACGTTCTATTTCGTCTGTTGTTAAAAAGGTATAGACAGACGTAGATATATCGACCCCTCCTACGTAAAGTATCGTAACTTCAAAATAGAATTTACTTGAAAGTTCGTCCCAAATTCGGTTCAAAACGATCAAAAGCTCAAGTTACACCAAGCTTCTGTCTCTTTAAACCACTTCCTGTAAAGTTCCGATTTTGAAGTTGCGATGCTTCACGTAGGAAGGGTCGATATGTGCATGCTATCAATCTTTTTTACTTCTATGTATTTTTATTATGGTCAAGATAGCCTCCGTGTGGTGCGCATCCAGAGGTCACGGGTTCAAATCCTGGCGAGCTCACATAAAATGTATTCAATTCGTTTGTATTATTTCATATTTACTTCATTTAAAATAATATATTTGTCGCATATTTGTGGAAGATACTGTCAGTATCTATCGCCCAGGTGAAAGACCACCATTCAGAAGCGAAACGTTGCTTGAAATGGCTTTACCTCACCATCACGTACCTTCCCATGTTCCCCAACTCCTTCCCCTCCCCTCTATCCTTAGCCTCGCCCTATACTCGAATTGGATTGCTATAGTCCCGCCAGACGCTTGGGAGTAGTTGGGACTCTTGTGCGATATTCACATAAAAAATAATAAAAGAAAATGGTTTTTACAATCGCGCGTCGCATTAATTTTGGATAGCTTCTAGGTAAATATCACCATCGTGTGTCAAAACAGAACAGAAACAATTACCTACATATTTGGGTTTTGTTACATTATTGTCGTACATACCTCCTTAATAATTCAGAAAATATATCAACAAAATATATAATCAAATTCATACTCAAAATCAACTGAAATTCTAAATCAAAAACAATGTTCACATTCAAGTCAATGGAATAGGTTATTAAAATTCATTTTAATATGTAATGATTGAAGAAGATAATATTAACAAATCTCAATGAAGTATGAAACAGAAAAAGAAACAATTAAAATTAAATGGTTGCAATTGGGACTCGAACCCAGATCCTCTACTCCTTACCGGGACTGGAGTCTTTACCTATTGACCTGTTGAGACCTAATTATTTTCCGTCATTTTGATCGATCTCATATTTCAATTTAAGACTTCAATTTGTTCACATATTTTTGGCAGCTACCTTTTTACAAGACTGCAATGTTCTACACGAATATATTTGGAACCTACATAATGTCTCGAATATACCATTCCACTTTTTTTTTAAATTTATATGGAGCATCTATTGACTTTACTAAAGTTAATAATAAAATATGTTTTAATAAATTTGTTTAAAAAAATATCTTTGTATTCACCACTTTATCCATATACACAGATATCTACATGTTTCGAAAGCGATGCTTTCTTCATCAGGAATATATAGAATAGTAAAAATAATAATTGCAAGTATATAATATATTTTATTGATATCTTTTTTAATATTATCTTGTTCAATGATTAAACTATATTCAGGCGTACAAAAAAACCTTTTTTTGTATATATATACGAGTATAAAGGGATAAGCTTAGAGGATGGTCATTTTTCTTAAAAATTTCCTCAAAATCTTATTTCGCATAAGATTTTTTTTATAAATGAATGGAAATTAAATAAGTCGCAGCTATAAAAGTAACCTGTTTTCTAGCTTAGGTTACGAATGTTTCTTTCCTTTTATTTTCTTTAATTTACCCTACAGAAACACAATGTGAATACAAATCGTCACTCGGATAATTTTTCTCATTAGATCTGAATTTACCCCATTACGCTGTCAGCCAAGCCATATTTATACTCATAATACTTCGCAAGACCCTCGTTTATTTATTAATACCGGCAAAAAATAATATCACCGAAATATCGTTAATTACGTCATGGCCCAAATTGGCAAGACATCCATAAGCGTTTTCATTAAAATAATAAATAGTGCCGTTTCACCCTTCCGCTCCGTTCCGTTCCGTTCTGTTCCGCCGGGGAAATAACGGAAATAACGAGAAGAGTCGTTTTTCGGTAATTGTTTTTCCCGTCGAGAGGTTCCGCTTTAAGTATCGGCTGGAGGGTGACGATTCGTTCCAATTATTTTGTTCTAGCGAGAGTTGCAAACAACAAACAGATTATCTGGAAGCAAGAGACGGCGCGGGCATCTCCTGAGGTACAGCATACGAGTTCACAATGTGATGGTCAGCTCGTTCGTGTTCTTAGTCACGCGTTGTGTCGTGTCGGCACATTTGTTACGTAGCTCCCTCGATTAAGTATGTTAAGAGTAATAACCAATTTAAAAATAAACAGTACTAAAAATTCGGAAACAAACCTCAACTTGAAATTTCATAGCTTACCACATTTAAATGGACAATGTAATTGTCTATCATCGGAAAATGATAACCATATAACTACATTCTAGGCATACAAATTGATCATAATCTAAAGTGGGATGACCGCATTATTTATTTAGGTAACAAAATTAAAAAAATAACTTAAATTTTTAGAACAATCAGAAATGTTCTCAGTGCAAATGATTTGATTAAGATCAACACAGCTCTCTGCCAATCACTATTAAAAAAAGATTTTATGGGAAGGGGCAGTGCTAATGATAATATTCTTAATTCACTCATTAGAACACAAAAAGCTATCACGAAAATTATATTTAAAGTCCCTATAAAAACCAGCACTTACGAAATCTTTAAGAAACTTGAAATTAAGTCAATAAAACAATTATTCTCTAAAACAATACTACTTTGCATTCATAAAAACGAAAAACAAGAAATAACAACAATCACCCATATTAGAAACACTAGATCTCAGAGTCAAAAACACATACGACAAAGAACCACAAACACAACATTTGGACAAAAAAAAACTTTTTATGCTATTGAATTAAACATTACAACAAAATCCCGCTACCTTTAAAAATCATAACAACCATAGTAAATTTAAAAATCAAATAAAACACTGAATACGTTACATAGCGAGATCTGAAATAGAAAATACATTAACATTAACACCAAATGCAGACTAACACCGAAACCACTGAACTGTACTTAAAACAGCTCAGCTTAGAATTATTTTTATGTTTTTCTTCAAGCACATCAATTTAATATAACATAATTTAAGATTTTGTAAATGAAATCCTCAGCACGGGAAATCCCAGTGAGGATATCTTTGTTTATTATTTTGTTATATAAAAAAGGAAGGTAATAATATTTTAGGTAGTAATATTTTTTTTTATTATTATTATTAATAATTAATAATTAACCGCTCTGTTTTTCTTGGATATAAATAAATGAGAACTTTATTTAACAGAAATCTTGTTTCAGGCACCCGGAATTAGACACTAAAGATATAAATTTTTTCAACTACAAAATAGCAAAATTTGAGTATTGAAAAAATTATTACAGAAGGAATAAAGAGTATAAATTTATTTAAAAATATTAATAGTTTTGAGGATTCAGAACCAAAATGGTTCTTTAACATGCAACTCTGGATGTACATATTATTATCTTTTATTTATGAAAATTATTTTTTGTCTGACTATCTGCTCTCGATTTTCTAAAAATTAGTAGACTTGTTTCGTTGAAAATAGCACAGCTTGTTCTTATTAGTGCCGGGAAGGTTTAGAGAGTACTTTGAATGCAATCCAATATGTAAAACTGTTGCCAAAACGTTTTAAAATTAGTATGAAAAACATTGAATCCGCAATGTTGTACTAAGGTTAGACCATAGATATACCACTCTGGTAAACCACAGATTACATATGCAAAAGAATAAGGTTTGTTTAGGTAGAATTTTTTCAAAATGGATAACACAATTATTCAGATACATTTTGAAAAAACAAATGTTTCGAATAAATGTTTCTTTGTTCATAGATGCTATAGATAGTAACAGCCGTCACAATGCATTACTTTCGCTATCAAATCAATTATGACCAGCAAGAATTTACAACCTCATAACTTTATAAAAAAAAACCGAGCACGGCCGGGTACAAATCATCTAGTATACTCGTATTATGTTTAGGAACTGATTTTGAATTCACAGCAAATTGTATTAAGTGCGTCACAAATTAATTTACGGATATGTACTTTGGTTTTCATGCAACAAACATTTATTTTTTATCGACATTTTTGGAAATTCGATAAATTTATTTAAAACACAATTATTTTTAACCACTTTCATTACTACCTATGACTGACTAAATGACATTGACCGCAAAATTAACAAAATATTCTATTTTCATTAAGTGGGGAATATATTGGATATTAATTTCATTACGTAAATATAGTTAAAAATATAATAACAACGGCGAGTAGTAGGCGTTCAGGCGTAGGAGAATTTTACCAACATTTGAGGCCTGCACAAAAAGGTTAACTTTGTTCACCACCGCATTCAATCCCAACGCCCAAACCTTATATTTCTTTCCATAACACGGATAGCTGAGCCTCCTGACTCCTCCTATCTGGACTGTCGGGCTTCACCCTCGTAGACGGGTTCAGACCAAAAGGAAGTGTTTGTTTTTATAGCCGAATTGACGTCAAATGAGTGCGAATGTTAAGTCTGGAAAAGATAAGATCCGCTCTAACCCAGCAAACGATCACCCCACGTCACGGTGAGACCTAAACGGTTGAACTGGACATTTCCAAGGCTTTTGAACGGGTTTGGCATCGAAGACTCACCAACAGACTTCCTTCTTGCGGACTTCACGTATCCTTGTGTACGTGGATTGCTAAATTTTTGAGGGAGAGATCGATTGACACGGTTGGTGACGGTTTCATCTCTTCTTCGGATTCAATAAATGCTGGCATCCCACAGGGATCAGTTCTGTCGCCGACTTTGTTTTCGTTGCACATCATTGACCTCTTGACATATTCACCAATTCATTATTATGCGCATGACAATACAGTTCATGATAGTTTTTTTTTAGTTCCCAAAAGGCATATTAACTACAACGGCTTAGAGGGCTTTGAAGCAGAAAATGAACTATTACGTCCAGAAGGTTTCCTCGTGGGGTAAGAAAAACCTCGTTGAATTTAATATTTCAAAAACCCAATCATGTCTGAGTACGTCTAAAAAGGATCGAAATGACAATTTAGTCACCTTTAATGGAAGCAATCTTCCCAACAAGCCCTCTTTTGACATACTTGGTGTAACTCTGGGTGACCAGCTCAGGTATGGAGGCTCCATCGAAACCAGAGTAAAGTTAGCTTCTCAGAAGTTGGGCGTACTATACAGAGCCCGCTGATACTTTAATAGGACACAACTGCTGACCTTATGCAAATTCCAAATTTGCTCCACTGTAGAATTTGGCAGTCACCTCTGGTCGGAAGCCCCAAAATATCATAAAAAACCCTTGGCTCTGTGCAGAAACGAGTGGATAGATTACAAATAGATTACATTTTTTTAAGCACAGACGTCAGGTGGGAATGCTGTCGTTCTACCAATATTTCAATGGAAGATGATGTGAGGAACTAGCGTCATTGATCCCTTTGGCACCGGATGTGCACCGGTGCCCAACACTTGTACGCGGTTGTAATTTGTCACATGAAAATTATTAGTTTAAAAGGTAATGTTAAGATCATCTCAGTATTACCTTTAAATTTTATATTATACAATAAGATTTTTTTAATTACTATGAAAATGTATCAAGTAACTTGTTAACACGGTACCCATTCACGTGACGTCACGAATCTTACAGACAGTGTTCAATAACGCATGCCGTGTAGCAGCATACCCCGGTTACATGGCCGCGGTTCAGTACGAGTTTGCACGGCAATGATTCTCTGTTTACCATCTCCTGGATGCGGGAAAAATGGAACCCGTATTCTTACAAACGTGTTTATTGATTAAATTAGCTGTTTTTTTTTTTTTTACTTTCTGTAGCGTTTAAATAAGCATTTATAAGCGAGCAACACGATGTTTCACTCAAGTTTTATTTAAATTTTATCTAGTTTCTTTATTTAGAATGTTACTTTTCCCTGGTGTATTAAAAAAAAGTTTTGTATGGCTTAGCGCTTAAACTTTTTTCTCTACTTAAACCCCTAAAGAGACTCTAGGTGTTTTGTTCTATAAAATTATGTTCCAACTTACCGCGGTTGAAATAAAACATGTTACCTTGAGGATGACCGGTTGACACATGCGCCGGGTCCCACTACAGCGTCGTGGGTTCAATTTCTCTCCAAGCGCTAAATCTTTCATAATTGTAGAAAGCGACATGTTCCGCATATAATTATTATGGTTGAAGATTTTCAAGTGTTATCAGGTTATTTGTAACTCTCTCATTCAAAAATCACAACAAAAATAATAAATTTAAAAATCAAATAAAACGCTGGATACGTTACATAGGGAGATCTGAAATAGAAAATATATTAACACCAAATACATACTTACATCGAAACCACTCAACTGCACTTAAAACACCTCACCTTATAATTTATTTATTTTTTCATTCAGCACATCTATTCAATATAATGTAATTTCATATTTTTTTAATGAAATCCTCAGCACGGTAAATCCCAGTGAAGATATCAATATATAATTATGTGTTATAAAAAAACATTACAATAAGAAACTTCAGTCCATTTTTAAATGTTTATAATCGATAACGACGTTCAAACTTAAATACCTGAATATTTAGTTTTTTTTCTAAAAGCAGTTTTTATTGTTAAAATAATTTTCAAAATTTCAATTTTTCAAAGCCCCCCAAAACGCTTCAAATCTATGGCCTCTCAGTTTAGATCAATTTTGAGGTTAGAATGTCAAATATCAATACATGAATAACCTTTACCGTATATAATTTTATATTATATTCTTACTAAACCATAACTAAACATAAGTTATAAATGTATGTACCTTTTTAGAAAATTTAAGTCAAAGAATAATAATAGTATTGAACATTGATATTATTATAACATCCGTATTGATAATTGGTTTGCTCGTGAATACTCAAATTTATTTCACTAATAATTGCTTTTTTTATTTTAATATTGAACAACAATTATGGATCTTAAAGTCACCCAAATTAAGTTTAAATTTCGCTAAAATCAAAAAAAAAAATTTTAAAATACAAAACAAAGGTGAAAAATAAAAACGTCCATACTAATCTAAAAACAGAATGCGCACGTGACGTCAGATGTTCCTAATGCAATGATACCAACATAATAAGGTGTTTTGATTATACGATTTTTTTTATCACTTTTAAATAACGATTTATAAATTGTACGTATAGATTATATATAATAAAAGTTATATATTCAGAATCGGCGTTTTCTGATCTATATGAATACATATTTTTAATGCCATTATATTTTTTCACTGGGGTTCCTTTTTACTATAATTATATTTATATTTGCCTTTATTTTTTTTAATTAACTTTAATAATCTGGAAAAGGGGTTTAAAATTATCAGTCTATTCAAAAGAGCTTCGGATTTTAGACGTAAATAATGATCAAAAGTTGAAATACTTGAAAATTATTACGAAGGGGGTGACTTGCTTTCTGGTTTCAGAGAAGTCTTCCTGTGTCCTATAGATTTCCATATTTTGACAGCTCTTACATACGACAACCGTCAACATTAAAATCGTCCAGACCCTGCGCGGTTAGCGAACGAGGCAGTCCGTAATTAAAACATTCATAATTTAGCAGTCGAGGGGAAAATAT
>JAHDVE020006136.1:0-24647 GCA_022606495.2 Halesus radiatus
AAGTGTGATTGGGGAGGAGGTAAAAAAACCCAAAGACCCTAGGGATATGGAGGGGTTCGGACGGCCGGGAGCATGCCACTGAGTCGGGGAGACGCGAAGGTCGTCACCACCAAGTTTGCTCCATCGGGAAGTGCACAGGGGATCCGGCTAGGGCCAGTCAGAAATAGATGACTGCCTCGGGTTGTAGAGATGGGGTAAATTTTCCACTCCCCAAAAGGGGAGGTGGACAGTACACAGTATAAATGTTTTTGAGTTCAGTTCGCCTGAATATCTCTAAATAAATATATTTTGATCAGATATTTGTTGTATTTTTTAGTATATTTTTATGATTCATTGTTCTTTGGGTAGGCACAGCTTTTCAGCTTTTATAGACTGCACGCCACTGATAACTGCTGACCCTGTACAAATCGAGTCTAATTTTTTTTTCTTTTCTTTTCACAGAGTTGGAGACGCGGGACAAATGGAATTAAAATGTGTCAGTGCTGCTTCCGGGGGGATTCACTTTGAAAGTCATCTTCCAATTCTGTGTCTAGGTGCGTTACTTAATCTCTTATTCATTTAATAATATTTTTAAATATCCGGACATAAACTCTGGTCTCCAGATCTGTTGCTTACCAGTGAAAAAATCAAGTGTTAGAGTCATATTATATTTAGTCTGCATTCACATAAGCTTGGTTATCTGTGTCGTCGATGCCGTTGTCGGTAAATTATCCACACTTTGAAAAACTATTGTAAACATTGCATTGTTTGAATGTGCTCCTATAATAGTTGTTGGTAAGAAATACAAATGTACCATGAATTGTATTTCTAGGAGTTAAGAAACTCGTTACGGGACCACGTGCAGAACCTACAGAACACTTCTTTAAAAATAATATTTTACAATACATAACATTTTAAATACATAATGAACATTCACGATACATTATTAATATTTAAAATACATAATTAGCATTTGTTATAAAGACACATATCACTGGGACATTATAATATAAGTTAGTGTAGTTATTACAAACACACTCATTATAAAGATGCACATCACTGGGACATTATAGTTTCGGGTAGATTGAATTATAATTTAAAAACAAATAGTAGATTTTGGAACACCAGAGTGAGTCAGGACGTGTTTATCTTGATATTATTTTGTGTACACGAATACCGCAGTCAGAACACTGGAGGAGAGTGGTTTTCACCGCTGTGAATACAAAAGTTTTTTTATTAATCTTTATGACAAAAATTGAAATAGTTTTTGCTATGCCTGTCTCTCTGGGAGGCTCGCGTGTCGAGAGTTTTTGAGAAATTATTAATTAACTTAGAAATTAATTCATTATTAAATAACAAGCCTAGACATATTTCTTGATATATGTGTTTATTTGTGTACCCATTTTCATAAATATATTTTTATTATTATAAATTTATTCCGCCGATTCTGGGAAGACCTTTGGTGTGCCGTGGTTGAGAAAAGGTTTCAGAGTACTGTTTTATACCATTGAACATTATCTACATCTGTGTTATATACTGCCGTGTTAAGTAAAAACACAGTATCTGCCTTGAAAGACTCTCAAGGCATATACTGTGTTTTTACTTAACACGGCAGTATACCAATTATTTTATTTTAAAAGTTAATAACATTTATCATAATTTTGTTTAAATAAAATATTATGAATAGGTTACAATCCAGTAACCAGTAAAATAAAATAAATTGTGTAAGTTGTATGGCTAAGAGAAAAATAATAGCGATTATCAAAGACAAAAAAAAAATCAATTCCAAAAGGGAACAAGAATTAGTTGAAGTAAAGAGGATGAAGTAGTATTCGAGTTTTAATAAAACATGATATAAACCAATTTTTTATTTAATCTTTCAAAGCTTTTAAGTTATTTAGGAAGCAGTTTAAAGGTTCCTAAAGTGTACGTCCTAACGTATATTTATTTATTTGAAGCAGTTTAAAGGTTCCTAAAGTGTACGACCTAACGTATATTTATTTATTTGAAGCAGTTTAAAGGTTCCTAAAGTGTACGACCTAACGTATATTTATTTATTTGAAGCAGTTTAAAGGTTCCTAAAGTGTACGACCTAACGTATATTTATTTATTTGAAGCAGTTTAAAGGTTCCTAAAGTGTACGACCTAACGTATATTTATTTATTTGAAGCAGTTTAAAGGTTCCTAAAGTGTACGACCTAACGTATATTTATTTATTTGAAGCAGTTTAAAGGTTCCTAAAGTGTACGACCTAACGTATATTTATTTATTTGAAGCAGTTTAAAGGTTCCTAAAGTGTAACGTATATTTATTTATTTGAAGCAGTTTAAAGGTTCCTGTACGACCTAACGTATATTTATTTATTTGAAGCAGTTTAAAAGGTTCCTAAAACGTATATTTATTAGTTCCTAAAACAGTTTATCCTAAAGTTTATAAGCGACCTAACGTATATTTATTTATTTGAAGCAGTTTAAAGGTTCCTAAAGTGTACGTCCTAACGAATATTTATTTATTTGAAGCAGTTTAAGCAGTTTAAAGGTTCCTAAAGTGTACGACCTAACGTATATTTATTTATTTGAAGCAGTTTAAAGGTTCCTAAAGTGTACGTCCTAACGTATATTTATTTATTTGAAGCAGTTTAAAGGTTCCTAAAGTGTACGACCTAACGTATATTTATTTATTTGAAGCAGTTTAAAGGTTCCTAAAGTGTACGACCTAACGTATATTTATTTATTTGAAGCAGTTTAAAGGTTCCTAAAGTGTACGACCTAACGTATATTTATTTATTTGAAGCAGTTTAAAGGTTCCTAAAGTGTACGACCTAACGTATATTTATTTATTTGAAGCAGTTTAAAGGTTCCTAAAGTGTACGACCTAACGTATATTTATTTATTTGAAGCAGTTTAAAGGTTCCTAAAGTGTACGACCTAACGTATATTTATTTATTTGAAGCAGTTTAAAGGTTCCTAAAGTGTACGACCTAACGTATATTTATTTATTTGAAACACGCACATTATTGAACAATAAAATGTTAGAATCCTTTGACCGCCCAACTGGGAACAAATACCGTTTTAGGACAGTCAAATTGACAAGTTTAGTTCATATTTAGTACCACTACACAAAATAGAATGGAAAAAGCTAGTATTGACATAGTATGGTAATATAATATATCTTTAAAAAAGTATAATACTTAAGTATAAAGAGATGTGAAGAATAGTACAGAAAAAAACTTATAAACGTACTTATGAAGAGATGAGACAAACAAATATTATAGAGTAAACAATTATGTATATGTGTTTGATAGGTACTGGTTGGTGCTATGTGGAAAAATTGCGTTTAAAATTGAGTACTAAAAAACAAAATATTATTATCGAGTAATATTGATAATTTAAGTTACGTATCACCCAGCTTTATAAGCCGCTGATGAAACTCATGTATGCCCGAAGAGAGCGCAGCAAATAGTGAATAAAATATATTAAATATATATGTATAAATATTTAGTATGTTCAAATATAAGTTTCAATTATCAGATCATGTGGTTTACTTTCAGGTCAAAATTCGATCGCGGGTTCTTCCGAAACTCATCAGCGCGTCCTCGATCTGGAAAGTCAGGTGGAGAACTTACAGGAGCAGATAACCTGTTCAGTCTGTCTGGAGGCCCCTAAAACCGTGGCCTTTCAGTGCGGTCACAGCGTGTGCTTACAATGCTCCTCCAATCTTAACAATTGCCCTATTTGTCGCCAGAAAATTACTGCAAGGATCAAACTCTTCTGAACTCCTATGCATACATAATCTTTACGCGAAAGTACAGATGTTTTTTAATTTATTTATTTTTTAATTTAATGTAAATCAAATTTAATAGTGTCATTATTAAGTTCTGCGAGTATTCTTAGTTTTTATTATTGTGGCAGCTGTTTCGTCTTTCAAGGCCATTTTCAAAATGCGGTTAATCCGCATTGGGATGTCTTATTTATATGATTTTCTTTACTCCCCCCCCCCCCCATTCTAATTCGGACGGTTTTTTTTTTAAATAATGATTTATTAACGGTAAAACCGATTTAGTTATAAAATAATTAAAATTCTCTATTCTGTGAGGTTTTTACATTTATAATGTGTTTCCCCGTATTTAAATGATAATGTTTTCTGAATTGATTTATTTATACTAAAACAATTAATTAAATACACGTGGCTTCAAAACATTCTTAGATAGCAATATAAATCTGTAATTTTAGGCAAAATGGGCGAATTTCTTAGAAAACGCGAAAGAAACTAAATAATATACTACGTTTTGTGTACCATTCCCAGACCTGAATTCTCTTTATTACCATAGAATGAAAATATGCACTTGGTAATAAATATGTATTAGTTTTAAATACGAGGTGTGTTCAAAGGAAAAGGTGAATTTTGAATTTTCGCGGGCTGTGTACATTCGATTATCGATTTATTTGTTTGTTATGTTGGTACACATATGTTTATCATATGTTAGCATTATCAGCCATTTTGCATAAGTGGTTTGTTTTTGACAGCTGGAAAGGTTGGTCACGTTTTTGGGTGATTTTATATTTAGGTTCGTTTTCTGAGGCATCATCAGTCCGATTGAAGTGAAATTTTAGATTCAGTTTATTTTCTATGTCATCATCAGCATTTCTTCAAAAAAAAATTTAATTCTTTTTAGAATTTTTTTTTTAATAATTGTTGATTCTATGGAGGAATTTCTTAGTTTTGGTCGGAACTTGATAGCCGTTTTCTGGGGCATCATCAGACCAATTAAATTGAAATTTTAGATTTGCTTTGTTTTCTATGTCTTTATCAACAAAAAATTTTTTTTGTAAAAAATCGAAGAAAAAACAAAACGTGACTAACCTTTCTAGTTTTCAAAAACAAACCAATCATCCAAAATGGCTAATAATGCTAACACATGATAAACATATGTGTACCAACATAACAAAAAAATAAACCGATAATCGAATGTACACAGCCCGCGAAAATTCAAAATTCACCTTTTCTTTTGAACACACCTCGTATGTACTAGGTTTATACATGTGTTAAGTTTATATTCTAGTTATACCTACTTCAGTCTAAATTGTAAGTCACTAGCTATAAGCCATAGATGTAAGTCACTAATTATAAGTCTCAGTATTTAATCCCTAGCTGTAAGCCTTAGTTGTAAGTCAATAGTTATAAGCCTCACTTACAGTAAAAAAAAATACCTGTAAGGTATTGGTTGTATATCGAGTGATATGTTATTTATTAATTGATAAACTATAGTTTTTTTTTTTTTAAGACAAGATTTTTATGCATCGCGCAAAGGGTAACAATTATTTTTATAAACAATAATTATTAGCCTGAAACAGTCATCCAAATTTAAAAAAACCTTCCGAGAAAAGATAAATGTCGCCGACAGGACTCGAACCTGCACCCGACGACATTTATCTTTTCTCGGAAGTTTTTTTCAATTTGGATGAGTGTTTCAGGCTAATAATTATTGTTTATAAACATAATTGTTACCCTTTGCGATATGTTGTTTAATTAATTGTAAAGCGCCCTTGAGGTTATTTTCCCACGAAAACGGCGCTATGGAAGTAATCCAATTATTACTATAATTTTTATAACATTAAAATAATCCTAAACAAATCTAGAGACAATTTCTCCACAAAATTACTATTTGAAGAATTTAAAGTGGTAATTTAAAAAAAAGTAATACTTCAAATACTAAAAGAAAAACAAAAATACCAAATCATCACAGAAAATTCGTATTCTCACCATTTAAAATCAATACCTCATTTGCACAACAACAAGGGATAACATTTTTCAATAAACTACCTGATGAAATTAGAAAAAAAAAAGATACTAACCAACGCTAAATACTAACGATGCTCAAGCTCCGTTTTAATGACATCTTTGTACATTTCACATATTATAACTGTTTATTTTGTTGTAACGTATATTATTAAAAAAAATGTTTTAATCAAAACAATTATGCGATATTAATTTACAAACAATGGAAACGTAATGACTCCTGAAACCAATTATCCCTTAAAGTGTGTAGATATACTAAAACCCTATACACGATTAAAAATATTTAGTATATATATATTCAGTATGTATGCATGCATGCATATATATATAAAAAGTTATCTATATTTTTATGATCTAATCCTAATGCATGTCTGTTTCTCCTGCTATCTTCTAATTTCTTTTATAATTTTAACAATTTTCAGCATGTTTATATACTAAACCCATATGATTACACTAGCTTCATACAAAGTAACTATACTCCATTGGTCACCATGAAACAGGCAGCCGTCTAGTATGGTGATCTAATGTATCTACTCCATATAAATGTCTCCATTAAATATCATGTGTTTTATAAATAAAATGATTAATAAAACTCTAAAATGCAGATAAAAATACAATTAAAACATGCTTAAAATTATCCGACAAACAAGCAAACTAAAAGCAATAATCGCACGCTTTCACACACATGACAGTATACCGTTATGCTATACAGTAAATTTCCTATACCTCATTGCGCTTAATTTAGTACGTAATTATTAATATCATTATATTATTACTCCCACTATAAACTACAATCTCTGTCAGTCAGACGTAAACTTTCTGATGTATTCCTTTTGTACACAATTATACATGCGTCAATTGATACACCAAACATTTTATCACAAATCAACATTAATACACCAACAAGGAGGATAAAAGACTTTTTTTTTATATTAAAGCCTATCACACAAATACGGGATATTTGTCTCCTTTACCGTTGAAATTAAGAAATTACAATACTATACACTGTTCTAATAATGAAACAGACATTTTTAGAGACACAATTAATCAATTAAAATAAAAGGTTTTTCAATTTACAATTAACATCAAATTGATAATGTGATGATGCCCTTTATTAAGTATCAAAACAGTGTACCATCAGCACAGGTGACTATAAGGAGTTAGTTTATACACCCACTTTCACTTCTTTTTCATCCGTTTTATCCTTTTTGCGAGACAATGTTTGTTGTTTATTGTACTTATTGATTATGTAAACATTCATGTGTGTAAGTTATGTCCATATTTCCTGTTTTTACTAAAATAAAATAAAATAAATAGATTTAAAAAAAATAAAAATTATGTATTTATATTTTCAAAGTATTTCTACGCCCGTTGGCCGTTCGGTATGAGTTCGGCAGGCGATCCCGACGGACGTGCTGTGCGAAGAATAAAACATGACTGAACTATGTTTATAATGCCCAAATATGCATTATATATATTATGTTAATAATAATAATAATTGGATCATTTGTATAGTGCCGTTTATCATTAAAAATCACCTCAATAGCGAAATGCTTGTAATCAAATGTATAATCAGGGCTAGTGCGACTCAGGCTGTGCGTAAAAATCTAGCTATCCGTTATGTTTACTTCCCTTATTATGAGTACCTAATGAGAAACGAATTGTGTCAATAATATTATAAATTTCGGTAGATTTTCTATGAATATTGGTAAATCGATAGATTTTAGCTAAAATGGTATCACTAGTTTGGAGTTGGTAGTTGGAACGTTGGCCGATCGTGTATTTGCCCGATTTACAGTCACTATTCGATAGGCCAACGTCCCACTCCGAACCGAGTTCGGGTTGGTACGCCATTAGTAATAAATCTAAGATGTAAATTATTAGATATAATAATTGAATTAAAAATTACTTTGGAATCATTGCTTTATTAATATGTACATATCAACATGTTTCGAAAGCTAAGCGCTCCTCACCAGGAATATACAGAATACTAAATAATAATAATGTAAGAATAGAAAAATTATAAACATAAACAAAAATTGATTAAAGTAGGTAAGTAATTAATCAAAAATGTTAATAAAAAATTATTATTAAATATTGAAAAACAAAATTGTATCAGAAATTAAAAAAGAAAATATTTTTTATTATTAATATTAATATGAAAATTAATTCAAGAGATCAATAATTATATTTAAAATGACTATTAACACATTTTCTGATTTCTAAAATTTCAAATTTGTCTTATTGTAAACCAGTTGTATTTGCATGTAATTTTTTTAAAACATTATATCAAATTAACGATTGGTTTCTAAAATATGATTAGCAAATTCAGAATAATTATTATTATTATTACACCTCAGGTGTTCCTTAACTCTAATAGTAAAATTTCTTGCAGTGTTTCCTATGTAAAAAAAGTTGCAATCGTTATAAATTAATTTAAATTACAACGTTATTTTTAAATCGTTTATTAATAATAACACCACAAAGTGGATACCAATCTTTTTGAGGAATTATATTAGATGTAAGTCTAAGTGATAAGATATAGATTAGATAAATAATGTTGTGAAGCGCCCTTGAGGCGATTTCACGAAAATGGCGATATAGAAATAATCCATTTATTATTATTATTATAGCTAAGGAATTTGGATGTTTTTTCAGTATGACATCAATAATAAGTCATTAAACCATCTTTAGAAGGGTAACAATTTTTTCAAATGCACCTTCTGAATTATTATGTTTATTATCCAATTCATAACTTGTCGCTATGAGGTGATTTTTCTCAAAAAACGGCACTATAAAAATCATCCAATTATTATTATCATTACGTACTATCTTTTTTCAAATACAAAAATCACACAACTCTGTAAACATATCATGTAACACTTTCAGGAAAAATTATTATTTAAACATGTAATCGCAATATGCACGATCCGCTTCTCTACACAAGCATTGCTTAAAAGAGGAGTGTAGTATTGTAATTTATCTTTACAGAATTTACAAATAAATTATTTATTGTATTGCTGCGTTCGAAACCTACAATGAGACGTTTATCGCCTTATTAGGGTTCTCGTCTTTAAGAAATAAAAACGTGCTTATTAATTTTTTTAAATTTTATTACATACATAATTCGTATACTAATAAAAATAATGTTAAGATATTAGTAAGATTAATAGTAATTTGGTATCCCTTATCTCTGCCTCTACAGCTACCCCTACCCCACCCCACCCTACCCTATCTTACCCTACCCTGCCCTACCCTACCCTTTCATCTAACCCTTCACTACCGCTATCCTACTCCCACAGCTACCCCTACCCTACCCCTACAGCTACCCCCACAGCTAACCTTACCCCTACCTTACCCCTACAACTACTTCTACCCTACCCCGACAGCTACCTCTACACCTTTCACCACATCATTAATTCAATATCAGCCTTTACATCTTGCGAGATCGACAGCCGCTTCACCCCCTTCGTAGCCCCCGCGCGGAAACAACATTTTACAATGATTTTGCAAGGAACCTATACTCTATAGCATGGTAATAAAATTTAGATATTTTAATAAAGTAGAACTAAAGTTTTTCATTACTGTGGCACCACCCAGCATCTTAATTTGTCTTTGAAATTTTTCTACACATTAAAAAATTTACACAACGATTTTGATGGTTCGTTTTGGAAACAATCCGAAACACATCTCGATTATATTAACATTTTTATTTTAAATGTTATCCCTGAATTAGATTTTGTTATATTTTCATTTAATATCTAATAAAAGTGTATTTTGATACATGCATTTCAAAAATACAAAAATCGCCTTTCCATGTAATTATCTTCCTTTGCAAAGCGTTAAAAAAAGGCAAACCTTTTAGGGAAAATGTTTGCGGAAAACTCGGCCCTCGATGACCGGGGTGCCATCCCGCCGTCGGTTCCTCACTGCGGCTTCTATATGAAAAAGCTGAGGATACGGCATCGGTATGTACTCCTTGTCTTACGGGGGCTCGATGTTAATAAAGTTAGTGGAGCTGACGGAATACCTGCCCTGGTATTGCAGAGGTGTGCTGCAGAAATTGCTCCAGTTTTGACAAAGCTCTTTAAAATGTCCCTGAAATGTGGCTCTGTGCCCTCTGGTTGGAAAAAAGCGGTCATTCATCCTATACCCAAGAAAGGTGACCGCTCCAACCCAGCCAACTACCGCCTCATAGCGATCACACCAGTTCTGTCCAAGGTGATGGAACGTGTGATCAACGACAAGCAGCTCACATACCTTGAAAAGAACGAAATCATTAACGACCGCCAGTACGTATTCCGGCGGAACCGCTCATGCGGTGATCTTCTCGTGTATGTGACGCATGTTTGGGGGCGGTGCCTGGAACGTTATGGTGAGATTCAAACGGTCTCACTGGACATTTCTAAGGCCTTTGACCGGGCTTGGCACCGGGGACTTGTCAACAAACTGCCTTCTTACGGACTTCCCGTTTCCTTGTGTACGTGGATTGCCGATTTTTTGAGGGAGAGATCGATTCAGATGGTTGCTGATGGTTTCATCTCTTCCTCGCATTCAATAAATGCAGGCGTCCCATAAGGATCGGTTCTGTGTCCGACATTGTTTTTGTTGCACATCAATGACCTCTTGACATGTGCACCAATCCATTGTTACGCGGATGACAGTACAATCCATGATTGCTTTTTGTTTGACAAGCCCCCAAAGGGCACACAAACTCCAACGGCTCGGAGGGCTTTGAAGCAAAGAATGGACGGTTACCTTGAGAGGGTCTCCTCTTGGGGTAAGAATAACCTCGTCGAATTTAATGTTTCAAAGACCCAATCATGTCTGATTACGTCTAAAAGGGATCGAAATGATAATCTAGTCTCCTTTAATGGAAGCAATCTTCCCAACAAGCCCTCCATTGATATGCTTGGTGTAACCTTAAGTGATCAGCTCAGGTATGGGGTCTCCATCGAAACCCGAGTAAAGTTAGCCTCTCAGAAGCTGGGCGTATTGTACAGAGCCCGCAGATACTTTAATAGTACACAACTGCTGACCCTGTACAAATCGCAAGTACGTCCCACTGTAGAATTTGGCAGCCACCTCTGGTCGGGAGTCTCAAAATATCTGTTAAAAACCCTTGACTCTGTGCAGAAACGGGCGGTCTGTTTGATAGATTCGCCTATCTTGACAAACGGGTTGCAATCTTTGGAGCACAGACGTCAGGTGGGAATGCTGTCCTTGTTCTACCGGTATTTTAATGGAAGATACTCCGAGGAACTAGCGTCATTGATCCCTTCGGCACCGGTGCATAGTCGGGAAACACGCCAAACGCGCGCCCAACATTTGCCACACGAGAACGGGTCGCTTCTACGATTCATTCTCGTGTGCAACAGCTCGGCTGTGGAATGATCTGCCGGCCTCTGTGTTTCCTCCATCCTATAACTTGGGTCTCTTCAAGACCCAAGTTCACTCCTTCCTATCCTCTAAAAGACCCTCCACACAGCATCCGCAAAGATGATATAGGCCTTGAGGGAAATTATTTCTCTCAGGGTCTCCTGTGTGGAGTGACTGTAAAAAAATAATAATAATAAAAAGTTTATAAATAAAATTGTCTTAAAAAGTGATGTAGAATCCTCTTTTCGTAAAGTACCACTAATTTCTGTAGACCGTTTAGTTAAAGAAATATGCATTTGGACCATTGTGCTTTTTTAAACTTACTTTAATTTTACCATGACCAATATTTGTGTTGTCATTTAAAACGTTTTAAACGATCGCAGCGCCCTCAATTTGTGTCTACTTTTAAATGTCAAACTATATATACCTTAATGTAACAGAGTTTTAAATTCACGGACACCACCTAGCTGCTGAAAAGAAAACTAATTTTCCCTGCAACAAAATAGTGGCGGCCTCTATCGGAGAAAACTTGAAATACGATTAAATGAATTGGAGGTTCATGGCGTCATTCACCGCGATAGCTCATTGATTGGCAAAATTATTGATCCGTTATCATAGGTTGAGACAAATTGATCTATTTTGGTGAAAACGAAATACGTAATTTCTGTACAAATAAGTGGTTGAGGTCTTCGCTTATGATTAAAATAGACAGTTTGACGTAGCTTTAGAATTTGATACCAGATGTCGTTGGTCGCCTAATATTCGCAAAGTAACATTAATTTTATCGTATTGTCTATCATTATTTTTACAGGTCACTTAAAATATTGTTTGTAACATGTGAAATGTTATCATCTTTTCGAAAAAAAACATACTATAGTAAATATTTAAATGGTTATAATTATGTTTTGGTAATCTGAAACATTCGATATTTTATTTTTATTTATTATCATTTAAACGCTCAGAGAGTTCTCACATACAGATATAACATTTTTAAATCACAATATTAAAAAAAATAGAATACATGCAAAAAAGTTAAATTACACTCGAAAAAAGATAAGTTACTCTTGAAAAAAGATAAGTTACACTTGAAAAAAGATAAGTTATACTTGAAAAAAGATTAGTTACACTTGGAAAAAGGTAAGTTGCACTTGAAAAAAGAAAAAAACTGTACCAAAGCTAAAAACAGAAAGGAATATAAAGGAATGGAAAAAATAAATTATATAATATCCACAAAGTCAATATTAACATTAACAACAAATAAGTAAACAATGTAAAAAGTTCTAGTTAACAATAATTTATAAAGTAGGTGGAAATAATTCGTTCGTACTTTTTTTTTAAATTTGCCAAGTTTAGATTATTGTCAAACACATCCATATCATTTAAATAATTGTTACCAAGACTGTGCAAGCGTTGAATTGAGGAATGCAAGCTATAGTTGAAACGGGATATAGATATGTAAAATGTTAATGTTTGTCTTGTAGTTCGTTTGGGTATGTACAGGTTGATTAAGAGCAGGAGTTCAGAACAATCGAATTTACAATTTAATAATTTTAGTGAAAAGGTTATGTTGTTAATTTTAATATTGTTGGAATATTAAAAATATTCATTTACGATTAGTAATTTATGTGCTCTAAAGGAATATTAACTTTAAAATTTATAATTTTAAAATTATTATATTATATTTACAACTATTTTATTACTAGTAACGATTAAAAAAAAATATTGTTCTTAATATAAATCCTAAAGTTTTCATACCCTTATTTACATTGAGAATTTGATTGAGATGAATTTGAGCAGTGAAATTTAGTTTCTCATCCATTATAATGCCGAGATCTCTCATTTCCGTAACTCTTTCTAGATTTATTTGATTTATTGAATAGTAAAAAAAGAGAGACGTTTGTTTTCTGGAAAAGGTGAGAGTTTTACATTATTCTACATTTAGATTAGCTGACCCTGTACAAATCGCAAGTGTGCCCCATTGTAGAATTTGGCAGCCACCTCTGGTCGGGAGTCCCAAAATATCTGAAAAAAAACCTTGACTCTGTGCAGAAACGGGCGGTCCGTTTGATAGATTCGCCTATCTTAACAAATGGGTTGCAATCTTTGGAGCACAGACGTCGAGTGGGAATGCTGTCCATGTTCTACCGGTATTTTAATGGACGATGCTCCGAGGAACTAGCGTCATTGATCCCTTCGGCACCGGTGCATAGTCGGGAAACACGCCAAACTGGCGCTCAACATTTGCACACGGTTGACTTTGTCAAATGAGAACGGGTCGCTTCTACGATTCATTCTTGTGTTCAACAGCTCGGCTGTGAAATGATCTGCCGGCCTCTGTGTTTCCTCCATCCTGTCTTGGGTCTCTTCAAGACCCAAGTTCACTTCTTCCTATCCTCTAAAAGAACCTCCACACAGCATCCCTAAAGATGATATAGGCCTTGAGGGAAATTATTTCCTCCTCGGTCTCCTGTGTGAAGTTACTGTAAAAAAAAAAAACAAAAATGCACATTGTAAATGATTTTGTTTTGATCTCTGCATTCAGTCGAATGCAACGAATACTACGTATTGTAAAATACATTACCTACATCCATCTACACACGAGCAATACAGATTTTACAATAAGTTAATAATAAATGTACGTAATTAGTGTTTAAATTATATTTATTTTATTTCACAATCCATAAAGAAGTTTTACAAAGGTAATAAAGCACATAATACAAAACAAACAAAATAATAAAATATTAACAGTGGCGAACTCAGAGTTGAATTGGACGAAAACACTAATTCCCTGAACCCTTCCACAGTCCCAATTTCACTGGGACTATGGCATCATTTGTTCAAAAGGTGAAACGGAGGTCACTTACAGATGAGGTAGGCTGACTGCTAAGAGCGAATGGGATTGTTGAACGATACCAAAGCCACTATATTGTTGAATTGAAATTATATATGTACAGGAACATTTCAATAAATTTATTTAAAAAATACGAAATTGGAAATTTTAAAATACTTTTAATAAGGACAGACACAATAAGGGACGTCCCTCGTCGAACAATTATTTAACATAAATTCATATAATTCAAAATTACCATAAACTCTATGCTTCAGTACCAAGGAATAAAACTAAAGAAATGATTTGTTTATTTATTATTGATCGTTAAACGCATAAAAACGAATAAAAATCGAACCAGTAACTAGATCTGAAGAGCCGAGTACTACCCAAACTTCCTCTTTGGTTCTCCTTTCTGTCCCGTGTTTTTCTTTGGAGTACAAAATTCTTCAAGTTAGGCTTTTAAAATAAAACAATGAAATCCTTCCATTTTACTAAATGTACGTACTCAACACTCAGGCAACAAAGACGAATGATACGCATGTCTCTCAATTTAAGCGACTCACAACCGTGAGCAGACTGGTTCGACTATATATTTAAATTGAATGTCTATTTACAGTAACTGTGCACTACCTACGCTTATGATGTACAAATACTTTATGTTATTCTAAATGACAAGTAAATTTAATTTGTTCTGTTGAGAGCCCAATTACTTTAGAAGAGAAAATGAAAAAATGATGCAAGTACACAAAGTTATTGGGTTTTCAGTGTAAATCTTTCAACACAAAGGTAATAAATTTAAAAATATATTAATTTGTTTTTTTCCGTCAATATTTTTGCAATCACCCTGTTTCAACATACCAGTGGCGTAGTAAAAATAAAAGCCTAAATAATTAATCCAAAATTGAAATAATTTTTTTTTGCAATTTTTCAGTACGTATTCTGGCGCTCGGTTATTAACAAAAAATAATTGTAAAAAACTTATTTTTCCCGTCAAAAGGGGGAAAACTTACACATGTTTTCAAAAGAAAAAAAAAGAAAGCGTAAGTATAAATAAATACTAAAACATCACATTAAATACGGCATTATAAATATAATAAATGATCTGATTACTTTTAAATTCTAATTAAGTACCTACGTTAATTTATCAAAATGTTCACTAGGATAATAATACACGTAAAATACTGCAATAAAAAAACAATTTTTCTTTTAAAACTTAAATAGAAAAGTAGATCATCGTAGAAAAATTATATTAATTATAGTTCTAGATTATATTATTAAATAATACTAGTTAATTTATTCCGACCGAACATCCGAGATTTCAATTTTGGCTAGTTACGGTCTATACATATACAATTTTGTAATATTATGTTTTACAATTCAGGAGATCACTTATGTTTACGAAATTCCGGATTAATTATTTTTTAAACATCGGTCATAATATGGTGAAGAAAACAAATTAGTTTGAGAAACGATTTCGGCCGGAATATTGACAAATGCGTTTCAGCCTGACTCCAGTATCACATAAACGAATTAAAAATTACTCTGTAATCACCACTTTATTAATATATACATATCAACATGTTTCGAAAGCGATGCTTTTCTCATTAGGAATATATAGAATACTAAAAAATAATAATGTCAAGTATAGACAAATGATAAACATAGAACACAATAATGTAAGAATAGACAAATTATAAACAAAAACAAAAATTGATTAAATTAGATAAGTAATTAATCAAAAAATTTAATAAAAAAATATTATTAAATAATGAATAACAAATTTATATTAAATTTTTTTAAAAATAAATTACTTTTATTATTAATATCAATATGAAAATAAGTTCAGGAGATTGCTATTTAAAAAAAATTGATCATTAATTATATTTAATTGACTATTAACACTTTGTCTGATTTCTAAAATATCAAATTTGTCTAATTGTAAACCTGTTGTATATTTGCATGTAAAATTTTACTGTATGTATTCTGTATATTCCTGACGAGGAAAGCATCGCTTTCGATACATGCTAATATGTGTACATTAATAAAGTGGAGATTACAAAGTATTTTTTAAAATTTATTCATTAATAATGACGCCACAAAGTGAATACCAATCTATTAAAAAAATTATATCTAATATCAGATATTATTTATTACAAAATTGTTTAAAATGCTTCATTTTTCGCACATTGCTTACTAAAATGTTATCTTTATTTCCAATTACATTAAGATCGATTCCTCATTCCAGCTTCAAGAAGATAAGTCAAACGAAAAATCTGAAGAGTATTTTAAAACAAATGCAAAAATATTTATGTAAAATTTTTTCCACCTAAACTGATTTGCTAAAAAATTAACTTTTTTTAATGCTTGTGGAGGTGTGTTATATCACCACATTATTTGAAGAGGTGGCTAAAAAGTAATTTTAAAATATTCATTTGACCTTTAAATTCAAAATTCTTATTGTATTTTTTTGTCACTTGTCTTTGATTAAAAAAAATTACGTAGGTAAAAAAATAATGTATGAATAATTACACATAACCACTCATCATAACCTCATCTTTTGTACATGCACAGCAATCATAAAACGATAGCGTGCTAAGATGTTAAACAATCAATTCATATAACTAACAATTAAAATAAAATACAAACAAATTAAGGTTAAATTAATTATTAACTATGGCATCCTTTCCGTCAGGTCTGGTAACTCTCCAGAAATACACAAAACATTTTGTTCAGATGTGTCACCAGTCAGAAATTGGGTTTCGTAACAATTCATCCATGACAATTCCAATCGACACACTTTTTAAAAGTGATATAAAGTCATTAAAAGTATGAACAAATAAAACTAGGCTAAAAACCTAGTCTAAACTAAACTTGTCAAGTAATTTTTTTTTCATAATTTTTCATGTCTTTGAATCAATTTTCAAAAATATGTTGATTTTTCATCCGGTTACCAAAAATTGTTGTTAACATTTTTTAATCAAAATCTATCTATTTATGTTTTTTTTTTAAGTTAGACGTTTTTTTGTATCACATGATAATAATTATTCCATTCGCCGATAGATATATTTTACGTGTCAATTGTCACTAAATCAAAGATAAAATTAAATGGAGTCATCTTAGAATTATTCCAAATGCTTGTTAAAAACCATAATCACTGCTCATTAGTCTTTGCAGATTCGTCATATTTTTAAAATACCCCTTCAACAAACGTCCTTGGATGGCCTGACTGAGCGGACCGCGTTCAAGATGCGTTCCTTGCCAATCTTCTTCAGGACTATGATGAAACTGATGAGGAAGACGGCCACTACGAGGATTGCAATGACTGGGACAAGACCGACCCAGGGTCCAGCAGGGTTCTCTGGTACCAGAGGAAGGTACAGGGGATCCAGAACGTGGGTCCTGACGATCTCTTTGTAGACAAGAGCGGACATCTTGGGCACTCGAGTCCTGTTGTCATCGTCAAAGTCAGTTTGGTACAAACCGAATCTTTGCCTGTAAAAAATAACATGTTTGTAAGTTAACCAATGTAATACTTGAGACGAAATTACGTAATGAAGGGTATAAGAATATGTATGAAACATAACTCATTTAGAGAAATCTTATAGAAAGAAAACATGCGTTAATTGCCAAAAGATTTTTTTAATAAGGAACTCCAGTCCATTTTTTTTATCGATAACGACATTCACACTTAAATACACGTATACGAGTATTTCTTTTTTTTTTCTATAGTTAGTTTTCATAGTTAAAGTAATTTTCAAGGTTTCAATTTTTCAAATCCCGCCAAAACGATCTAAATCTGTGGACGGTCGGTTTTGATCAGTTTTGAGGTTAGAATATCACATGTCAAAACAAGGATGAGCTTTACCGCACAAAATTTTATATTCTATGCGTAGTAAACCATAACGAAACATTAGTAATAAAATTATGTACCCCTTTAGAAACTTCAATTAAAATAATAATATTATCATAATATCCCCATTGATAATTAGTTTGCTCATGAATACTCTAATTTATTTAACTAATAACAGTTTTTCTTATTTTTTTATTTTGAATTATAATTATAAAGCTTAATTTCGCCAAAACTAACAAAATGCACGTTTAAAATACAAAACAAATGAGAAGAACAAAAATGTCCATATTAATCCAAAAACAGAATGCGCATGTGACGTCAGATGTTCCAGATTCAATGGTACCAACATAAGAAGGTGTTATGGTGAGACGATTTTTTATTTTCTTTTAAATAACGATTTATTTCATTCTACGTATAATTGTATATAATATACAGGGTGGCGTAAAACTACCGTTATGGTTTGAATGTTTAATTACGTATTTTAATTTATTTATATTTTTTTATTTTATTTCAGAATTTTGCAAAGAAAACTTGGGGAATTTGAAATGGAAACACTACACAACAGAACAGCGTTCAACAATTGTTGAATTTTATTTTGAAAATCAACGGTCAATTGTTTTGACGCAGCGTGCTTATCGTCGTTTTTTAATGTGCGTACTGGACCTTCAGCACCAACAATAAACCGTCTGGTTGCAAATTTTCGACGACATGGTACAGTAAGACACCTTCCATGTACCGGAAGACCACGTACGGTCCACAAGGAAGAAAATATCCAACGTGTTGTGGATAGTGTGCAAGGCAGTCCAGAAACATCATCAAGAAGACGTTCAGCACAACTGGGCCTATCGCAGAGGTCCGTTCAGAGGATTTTGGCCACATTGCACATGTTCCCCTATAAGGTTCAGCTTGTGCAAGAATTGAAGCCGATAGTCTACCAACAACGGATTGATTATGCCATTTCATTCCAAACCACCCTGTGTATATTCAGAATCGGCGTTTTCTGATCTACATGAATACATATTTTTAAAGCCATTACATTTATCACTGGAGTTCCTAATACCCACAGTTCTTGGTTTACCTTTTAGATATTACCACGGTTATTATTTTATAATATAGGAAATATTATATCCTTAAATTGTGCAAACAAATTCGTATATTCATTAAAAGGCAATATTATGTACATTGTACACATAAATTAATAGCCTAAGTAACTAGGAAATAATTTCCAATCACCAATTATATGGTTACTAAATTGCTCTGCGTAAAAACAGGTGGGTCGTTTAAACCAAATTGATGCATGTCTCAATAGGTACAAAATACTTAGATACAGTTCGCGAATATTTTAAAATGCGATTAAATTTTAATTAGAACAGGGGCGAACACAGAATGCTTTTTTTTCCTTTTTTGCAAGTCGATTAGGTTGCCCTTCAGATCTCGCGTCTAGGGTCATTGCCCTAATTGTCGCACCCGTGTCACGGCTGACATTTACAAGAAAATTGCCTGCTTTAAGTGCCACAATGCTTGAAGGCCGTTTATGACATAAACTGTTGTTAATTTCATTATGATCTCTTGTTGTATCTATTTTCAAACGATGACTTGTCAGTAATGCATTTCCACTTTCCACTAGAAACACAAAACCAACTATCCCAAAAACTAACGTTTATTTTAAGAAAATCCAAGAAATACGAAAACCGGTTTTATGTTATACGGTATTGTCTATTTATTCTCAAGTCAATTTATTATGGTATTGTGGAAAAATTAACATGACGTCGCGGTAAACTATTAACTAGCCACCCTGCTGTGTGTCACGGTACTATTGTTCATTTTCATTCTCAATATGTCTTATATAATATTACATACGAAAATTACCTACCCGAAATTATGAGGTTTCGCATGAAAAAACTGTTTTGAACTGTAAATAATGTTAATAATAATGATGGCTTTGTTTGATTGTAATATGGGATAGTTTTAAGGTTTAAAGGGAGCTAGGATAACCAAACATTTACAGAATAACATAGGGACCGAACATGCTCCTCGAAAGTAATTTTTTTTTCTTGGTGTTCCTTTTTTCAAAAGGTTGTGTTTGTTTTGGGAAGATAAGGACTGAATAAATGGCAATAAAGGTTGGAAACAAACACATTATCATTTTAAAACCTAAAAATATGTACTGATTTTCTTTTCTTTTACTGTGTATACGACCGTATGATTATTTTCTTTATATTGATCTCACCCCTTTTGAACATTCGTTTTATATTTTTGAGTTTGTTTTCTTATTTTTTTTAAATTTAATGTTAATCAAATTTAATATTAAATTCTGTAGGTATTTTAGTTTTTATTAGTGTGACAGCTGTTTCGGCGTTCAAACCCATTTTCAAAATGTGGTTAGATCACGTTGAGACTATATATTTATATGATTCTATTTAACCCCACACAATTTCAATTTTTATGCTCCCTAAAATGATTAATTAACGGTGAAACCGATTTACTAAGAGATTCTCTATTCTGTGGGGTACTTACAGTTGAAATATGTTTGCCCGCATTAAATAGTAATGTTTTTTTAATTGTTTTATAATTACATGAATTCTATTATATTGTTTAGATCTTAAAAACTGATATACTTACTGAACTTATTAAGGTTATTAAATTTGTTTTAAATTAGATAAAAAAATAAAATAAAAATGGCGTTCTACGACTTAACACACAAACAATTAATAATTTTCTTATATTCCGCTTTGTTTTAGTAATAAAGTTATGACAATGCTTTGTCGTCAGCGGTAACTTCACCGGTTGATGAAAATTTTAACACATTTATTATGACTTTATTTTACTATTTATATAACTAAACGTTTCCCGAAAATTTTCACTTTGTTATTTCGAAATACTTCTGCTATTTTTTTTTTGTGTATTTTTTCTTGTTTTCTTCATTCCCTTCTATTATTTTCTTGTATTCTCTTCTACCATTTTATTTAATCTCTCTTTTTCCTTTTCCTTGCATTAGTTTTATTTCATGTGTGGTATATATTATGCATTTACTTCGTATATTAATTGTGTATTTTTTAACTCTGTTTTTCTATTTGGATTCACGTGCAAACATGATCTAATCTGTAAAAAACTATGTAAAAATAAACATATTTTGCTCTTACGTGTATCCATCAGTCCACTCCATATTGTCCATGAGACTCCAGGCCGCGTAGCCGGTGACGTTAACTCCGTCCTCCGTGATGGCCTGGTGGACTGCCTCCAGATAGGTGTTCATGTAGTTGACGCGCACCATGTCCCTGAGGCCCTTCACGGTGGACACGCCGTTCTCCGTGATGATGATCTCGGGGTTGTTGTAGTCATCCTTGATCATGGTGAGCTGCTTCCTCAAACCGATGGGATAGGCCTAAACATAGGAAATAACATAATTACTGATTTGAACAAGTAATATATTTTGAGATAACGTATCGAGGCGCAGGTTCAAATACTGACGAGAAGAAATAGATTTTTTAACACTGTTGCTGAAGCGAATGACAGGCCGGGGATGGCGTTCGTAAGACAGATTGCGAACTCTTTTGGTGCCGTGACAATTGCGATCACCGCAAGAATTTGAGTTTGGATCCAATGGGACTCTTGTATCCCCAATTTGGCGTAAAGCTTGGAATTTAAACATTTATTATTTTGGAGCTCAAAATGTTATTACTATAGCAACACCAGGCTGATGACTTTGTGTTTGTAATATGCTCTTTACATTATAATGTTTTCACATATACGCGTTTAACAGTTGATTTTAAAGAAACAACGCAAATCGTCATAAATCATCTCTTTACTTTTTTAATTTGTAATTATGTCAATTTAATTTTATTTTATCTAACACCTAATTCATGACTAAATCGATACATAAAATTTCAGATAAATAAAAAAAATTACTATCCATACAAAAATCATCTTCATTGCAAAGAGTTGATTAATAAAAAAGCGTTTACACCTTACATTGAATGTGATGTAGAATCATCATCTTTTGGAAAATATCACTAACTTGAACACCGTTTAGTTAAAGTAAAATATATGCACTTGGATCATTGCGTTCTCTTTTAAATTTTACTTTTTTCCTATGAGCCATCTTTGTGTTTCTATTTAAAACCTGTTAGACGATCGCTGAATCCTAATTTTCTTCTACTTTTAAATGTCAGACTGTATGTTGTGGGACCGAATTACGGGGAGAGTTACCCGGCTACAAACACGGTGAATACGAGTACAATTTCAAGAAACATTTCGACTTTGAGTGTTGGTTTTTACCGAGAGTCGGGACGATACTGAAATCATCTTCCACTCTGAGAAATATTTTGGCATAGAGTGGCCCTTCTGCAGATTTGGTGTTCTGACATGCTCTGTATGCACTGAAGGCTGTTCTTTCCAACTTTTCGTATGATCAATCTGAGGCACCGATCAGCCAAGTGTTTTGTTAAGTAACGCCGTGTTTGCCTGTTTCCGAGCATTTTTTGTCGTCGAACATCATAAATTGTCTATAAAGGTGCCCGTCCACTTTCATAGACAATACAATAGTGCTCGTCTACTTTTATAGACATTAAAGTGACATCAAAGAAAATACAATACTTTCAATATAAAGTTAAGATAGACGAATTAATATTGTCTTTCTTCTGAATACACATATTTTTTTATAAAAACTAATACATAAAACGACATTTTATACTTCACAAGTATGCGTTAAAAATATCTTGAAAGTAAAGCTTGACTTTTGTTAATGACGCGAAAGAACATTATTCGTTTCGAACTTTTGACATTTGATTTTCTCCTCCGTGAAAAATAAGACAAAACTTAGTTTATAATAAGTAAAATAAGTTAGGTTCTCTTCAGTTTTATTTAAATCATACGAGAAACATGTTTTTGACTTTCTAAAACGGTAAAATCTTTGTAATTCAATCGCTTAAAAGAGATCGCAAACCAATAATGAATTTGACATTTTCGTAACATTTTTTCACCCGTTCACACTTTTATAACTAGTCCTCTGTTGAGCGGAACTTAATCCACAAAAATCGATATTCTAAATTGATCGTAAATTTGATCGAGAATTTCGTTGGGAAGGGCGTATTTGTGCATTTGCTCAGGAAGAACGGTCGTATGTATCTACAGAGTCCATCAAAATCCACTATTAGGTGTTTAAAGCAAATTATTTAGCTTTGCCTAAATTAAAATGTTTTCACTGAACGTTCATAAAATCTTATCTCGCCTTAGCCTTATCTTAGTTGGCAATTAGCTTACGGATTTATTATTTGATACAGTTCGCTATGCTGCGCGTATGGCTCAGACGATCTTTTTATAATTACACGATTTAAAATAAATCTTGAATAAATACATTTATAGGTGTTACACTTCGGGTGCCCCTCACCTAACCAGGAACTAAGTATGCAAAATGACGCACATAACATGTTCGAATAAATATTCTTGGAATGACCTTCCATCTGGTTTGAGGTCAGAAAGCAATTTCGAAACAATAAAGAAAATTCTAAAACGTATTTATTTAAAACGGACTATAAACTTTAACAAGATGTAAAGCGCCATTGAGGTGATTTTAGTCCCTAAACAGCGCTCAGAAAATTTAACCTTTTATTATTGACTCTGTTCTGCATAAAAAAATTTACATGTGTGCCCAATTCACTTCAAGGGACGACTCGTTTGTGCTACTGTAAAAAAAAAAGTGCATTAGGAAAGTGCCAGCAAACGTGACAATCAGTGCCATATGTTGGTGAATCTATTAATTATTACACGAAATAATGATTACATTATTTTGGATTTCTTTCAAAAGCAATCCGAGTGATAGAGATTCCAGTGGCGAGTCAGGTATGAATGACGATGGGGTGAATGTTCCCAAAATTAGCATGCATGAAATTAAAAGATCAATTAGATGTATGAAGAATGGTAAGGCTGTTGGTTTTGGACAATATTGCTGCTGAATACTTTAAAGGAAATAGCCTTATAATTCTCACATGGTTATGCAAACTTTTTAACCAGTGTCTAGAGGAGGGTTACACCCCATTAGATTGGAGAAGGGCTGTGATCATGCCTCTATACAAAGGTAAAGGGTCACGCATGGAATGTGGAAATCACAGGGCTATTAGCCAGCTAAGTTCAGTTGGTAAGCTGTATGGTAGGATATTGATTGAAAGGGTACAAATGAAAACAAAGGGTAAAATATGGGATGTGCAAGGCGCATTTATGAGTGGAAGGGGGTGCATGGATCAGATTTTCTCGTTGCGTATGCTCACAGAGAAGTTTCTGGCAAAAAAACAGAAACTTTTCTGTGCTTTTGTAGATCTACAAAAAGCATACGACAGAGTTGACAGAAAAAAAGTTATGGAAGGTGTTGTCTAAGTATGGTGTGAATACAAATCTTATACGGGCAATCGCATCGCTGTACGAGGGAAGCGTTGCATGTGTTAGGGCAAACGGTGATTTTACGGGGTGGTTTGACATCACAAAAGGTGTTAAGCAAGGCTGCGTAATGTCACCGTGTTTATTCAATCTATACATGGATAATTGTATGCAAGAATTGAAAGAGGTGGGCCTGGGCGCGAAAATGAGTAGTCTGCAAGTATGTTGTCTGTTGTATGTTGATGATGCGGTGCTGATTGCTAAGAGTATGGAAGATCTACAGTCCCTCGTATCTAGGATGAACGAAGTATGTATGATGAATGAGCTAATGATGAATGTAAATAAGTCCAAAGTCATGGTGTTTGAAAGAGAGAGTACAAAAACAGTATGCAATATAGTTGTGAATGATAAATACTTGGAGCAGGTCAATGAGTTTGT